>AWOL01S0022867.1:80842-219219 GCA_000715115.1 Nicotiana otophora
GATCTTCAATATTTGTAACCTCCGAGGTAATATGATTAACTTACTTTGCAAACTTTTCAAATATGATTTCATTTTTGAGCTTACATCAATTGACTTATGACGACTCGTACGTATGAAAACATGGGTTGTAACAGTTAGGTTTGTTACTTATTGAGTATATGGGGTCGGTTCTACTCATACTATACTTTTATACCTTGCGTGCAGATGTTGGCTGTCGATGTTGCTGTGTTCGATGAGAGCTGGATTGAAGATGTACCTGCATCCCGATTGTAGCTGCCTCTTGTTCGTGGTAGCTTTAGATCTGTAAAACTTTGTTTATGTACTTTTCAAACAGATGATGTATTTATTTCATTTCAGCTTTGTAAATTCTATTCTTAGAAGCTCATGATTTGTACTACCAGTTCTTGGGGAATGTATAAGATTATGATTTTTCTTTACTTCAATTGATTTAATAATTGTTAATGGAATTGGATAGTTGATAATTGGATTACCTAGCGGGTTGGGTTAGGTGCCATCACGACCAGCTGGATTTTGGGTCATGACAAGGTGGTATCCGAGCTCTAGGTTCATAGGTTCTACAAGTCATGATCAAGTGTCTAGTAGAGTCTCGTGGATCGGTATGATGACGTCCATACCTATCTTCGAGAGGCTACAGGACATTTAGTATATACTTCCCATCTTTCATTCCTTATCATGCGACATTGATTCAGCGTGAAGAGTAACTTTTTGAATTCCTTCCACGCATTCGTATGCGCATGTGAGCGCTCGATATTGGCTGTGCGCCGGTGGCATGTGATTCCATGGTTGAGGTGCGAGATGTGATTTTTGCGTGCTGATGATGGGCCAGTCTGGAGGACTTGAGGCCGGGTTTTCACGGTAGCTTGAGCATGGAGATTTTAAATTTGTGAGCACGTGCTTTTGGGTATCATATGTACGATAATGATTTAATGTCCCTGCGAGTGGAATATTTGGCTCGAAGAGAGGTGAAATGGCTATTTGGTGAGTATGATGTGACTGCAAGGTGTGTTTGGATTGTTCGAATATGACAAGAAGAGTTTACTTGAGAGGTAGAAAGGACTATTGGGTGTTTGATTTCCATCTTGATATGGCATATGGTCTCGAGTTATAGGTGTGTTGAGGGATCTCTCATGTTGAATTTTTGGGAAGTTTGACTGGGGGGTTGACTTTTTGATATCGGGGTCGGAATCCGATTTTGGAAATTGGAATAGGTCTGTAATGTGAAATGTGATGTGTGTGCAAAATTTTAGGTCAATCGGATGTAATTCGATAGGTTTCTGCATCGGTTGTGGAAATTGAAGTTTCAAAGTTGATAGATTTTGATTTGAGGTACGATTCGTCATTTCGATGTTGTTATGCGTGATTTGTGGCCTTGAGTAGGTCCGTGTTATGTTATTGGACTTGTTAGTACATTCGGATGGGGTCCCGAGTGGCCCAGATGAGTTTTGGACGAGGTTCGGATCATTTCCACTTCATTTGCAAAGCTAAAGGCTGCTGGTTCTGGTATGATCGCACCTGCGGTTGGTTTGCGCAAGTGCGATGGCCGCAAAAGAAAAAAAGGCGTCGCAGTTTCGAGATGAGAGCTGGATGAGGAAGACCGCAGGTGCGGAAGCTCGAGCGCAAGTGTGAAGTTTGAGGGTGTCAGCAGAGGTTGTAGGTGCGATGGGATTTCCGCACCTGCGATTGCGCAGATGCGGGCAGGCAGTTGCAGAAGCGGAAATGGTGAGGAAGCCGGGCAGCGCAGGTGCAAAGTATTTCCGTAAAAGTGGTGGTTGCAGGTGCGACGAATTTTCCGCAAATGCGGAAGTGCTGGGCAGAATGTTATATACAAGGGTTCGCGATTTTGGCTTCAGTTTTACATTTTCAAGCTTGGATGAAGGCGATTGTTGGAACAAATTTTACCATATGAATTGGGGTAGGTGTTCTCTACTCGATTTTGGTTATATTTCATGAATCTATCTTTATGTTTAGCAGCTGGTTGATGAATTTAAAGAGAAATTTGGGGGTTTTGGCCTAAAGTTTCATAATATAAATTTTTGAGTTTTGAACATCGAATTGGAGTCGGATTTGAGTGAAACTAGTATGGTTGGACTCGTAATTGAATGGGTTGTTGAATTTTGTAAATTTTGCCGGGTTCGGAGGTGCGGGCCCGGGTTGGGCTTTTGGCCGATTTCGGGCTTTTGATTCAAGATTTGATCTTTTTCGATCGAGATTGGTTCCTTTAGCATTGTTTGATGTACTTGAGTTGTTTTTGGTTAGTTTCGAGCTATTCGGAGGTCGGAACACGCGGGATGGCATCTTTAGAGCACCGCTTGGCTTGGTCGACATTGGTATTGGCTTGTTCGAGGTAAGTAACTCTTCTAATATTAGTGCTGAGGGTACGTGTTATGTGATTTGTATTGAGGTGACGCACATGCTAGGTAACGGGCGTGTGGGCGTGCACCATGTGATTTGGGAGTTTGTTGTTTCCATGGCACTGTATAGTGGTCCTACTTTGTTGATATCCGTGTTTTAACTATGTGATAAAGTAGTTAAGTTGTCAATCATGCTAGATATCATGTTTAGGCATTATGCCGATATTGTTTGGACCCATTGTGGTCGTTTCTTACTGTCATCTCACTGATTTGATTGGTATTTCGTACTCAGTCATATTCATGCATTAATATCATATCTCAATATCAGTTATTTATTAATATATCATATCATTGTTGTCGGGATAGTTTCATGACATTGTGAGCCCGTGAGTGAGAATGGAGAGATTGATGACTGAGTGAGGCCGTGGGCCTATTTGTGAGGATGTTGTCACTATAGCACCTGAGTTGTCCGTGCAATTTCCGATGTTGATATTATAGAACGTGAGTAGTTCGTGCGGCACATGAGTTGTCTGTGCAATTTCAGGTATTGATATTATGGCACGTGATTTGTCCGTGCAACACATGAGTTGTCCGTGCGGATTATAGCGCTTGGGCTGAAAGGAGCCCCTCCGGAGTCTGCACACCCTATTGAGCGCAATCGACTATAAACGGGGATCGGGTAGCACTCCACAGCGAGTATTGTACAACACTGAGTGAGTGAGTGTGCTGAGCATAGTGAGAGAGAATGCGAGACAGTGAGATTGATTACTCTGAGAGCATGAGTAAATGAGCTCATCATTGAGGTGCATTGCATTTGATATGCGTACTTGAGATATATGCATAGAGGTGCATTTTCATCTGCTACCTAATGTTGGGGACATTTATGATTTTACCTGCATCTTGACATGTAGGCATAGAACAGTACTTTCCTCATGCTATCTAAAAATGAAACATCTTACTATTTGTTGAAAGGGGTTTTGGAAAAAATCACAGTTTTCAAACTTACTCTTATATTGGCTTATTGGTAAAAAATTTGGGTTTTCACTGAGATACTTGAAAATAAATGCCTATTTTTTTCTGGAACTGTGAACGAATTGAGCCTTTTATTTCTAAGATTCTTCTTTTGTTTTTGTACTATGCTGTTATAAACTGTTGTGAAATATTGGTGTTAGACCCGACCCTTCTGTTAGTTTGTCACTACTTTCAACCTAAGGTTAGGATTGTTACTTAATGAGTACATGGGGTCGATTGTATTCATACTACACTTTTGCACCTTGCGTGCAAATGTTGGCTGTTGATGTTGCTGTGTTCGATGGGAGCTGGATTGAAGATGTACCTGCGTCCCGGTTGTAGCTGCCTCTTGTTTGTGGTAGCTTTAGATCTATTAAACTCTGTTTATGTACTTTTCAAATAGACGATGCATTTATTTTATTTCAGCTTTGTAAATTCTACTCTTAGAAGCTCATGATTTGTACTACCAGTTCTTGGGGAATGTATAAGATTAAGATTTTTCTTTACTTAAATTGCTTTAATAATTGTTAATGGAATTGGATAGTTGATAGTTGGCTTACCTAGAGGGTTGGGTTAGGTGCCATCACGACTAGTTGGAGTTTTGGGTCGTTATAGTAGCAATATCACAACGTATCACAAATCGCACCTCAAATGCCCAATATCACAACTTGCCAAAGAAGTCAACAATAATGGTGTTTTCACAACAAATAGCCCATGGCTCAACCACAATATGCACAAGAGTCTCAACAATAACAACCGAAAATAAATAACTCAACAAGAATAGTATTTCACAACTTAACAACTTTGCCTCAACGTGAATCACAACCTTTATAGCTCAATACCAATTTCAACAACAAGATATTCAAAAAATTAACAACTTCAAGTAAGGAACTCAAAGGTTAAATTACGAATAAGGAATAGAGGAAACAATAATTTCAACTAGGCATGTAAAGGCAATTAACAAGTAAGCGGTAAGACAAGCAAATCATGTGAAGATAGACTAAAGATGATAAATATAACATATTATGGTAACTCAATTAAAGGCATGAAGAGAATCTACATAGCTAGAACCGGTAAATTACCACATTTTGCTCGTGTACACACTCGTCATCTCGCATACACGACTTCTACATATCACAATTAACACAAAAGAACACCAACCCTAAGGGGTAATTCCCCCACATAAGGTTAGGTAAGACACTTACCTCAAAACACGCTACTCAATCCACTATCCAACTCCAAACGGCTCAAATCTAGCCAAAAAAACTTCATACTATAAATATAAACTATAGGAAACTATTCCTAAAAATAAAGTTACAATCTTTAAAGAGAAATAAAAAGTTAACTCAAAAAGTCAACACTGGGCCCGCATCTCGGAACCCAACCAAAATTATAAAATCCGAACACTCATTTGATAACGAGTCCAACCATACAAAAATTACTCAATCGCTTTTTAAATCCCCAAAATTTAGCCTAAGAAGGTTTCACAATTTTCCCCCAAATTGTCAACTCAAATCACTAATTAAATGATCAAAATTATAATAATGTATTAAAAAAACTATAGCCAAAACCGAGTTAGAATCTGTTACCCCGATGATTTCCTTGAAAACTCTCAAAATATTGCCACAAACCTAGCTCTCTAGGTCCAAAAATTAAAATGACATCAAACCCTCGAACTTAGCCCTTTTCTGCCCAGTGAATTCGCATCTGCAAACCCACAGCTGCATCTGGGCTCAGCACCTGTGGAATGTCCATCGTAGGTACGGTTCTCACTAAAGTCCTGAGATTCCACTTCTGCGGACCACTTGCTCGCACCTGCGAGTCCGCTTTTTCGGAGAAAGCAACCGCACCTGCGGTCCTGCCCAAGGCCCTTTCCCAAATTTCGCTTCTGCGGAAGAAAAGTCCGCACCTGCAGAGGTGCACCTGTGCCCAGGTGTCCGCACGTGCAAGCCGAGACCTGGTCTGTCCCTTTCCGCATCTGCGCTTCACCACTCACACTAGCGAGTCCGCACCTACGACCATTCCCATCGTAGGTGCGATGACACCGGAATGGCTGATGCTTCAGTAAAATGATCAAGTCCAAAATTGTTCCGGATTCAATCTGAATCACACCTGGGGCCCCCGGGACCTCGTCCGAATACACCAACAAGTTCCAAAACACATAACGGACCTACTGGATGCCAAAAATCACATAAAAAAACATCGATTCAACGAATCACAACCCAATTCAAGCCTATTGAAACTTTGAACTTCTGACTTCCAAAGCTAACGCCGAATCATACCAAATTAACTCCGATTGATCTCACATTTTTGCACACAAATCATAAATGACTTGATAGACCTATTCCAACTTCCGAAATCAAAATCCGGCCTCGATTTTAATAAAGTCAAATCCCGGTCAAACTTCTCAACCTTCCAAACTTTCGAGTTTCTAACTTACGCCAATTCAAGCCGAAATGACCCACGGGCATCCAAATCAACATCCGGACACATTCCTAAGACCAAAATCACCATACGGAGCTATTGCAACAGTCAAAACTCCATTCTAGAGTCATCTACATAAAAGTCAAACTACGATAAACTTTTTCAACTTAAACCTCTAACTTAGGGACTATGTGTCCCATTTCACTCCGAATTCACCCGAACCAAAACCAAATACCCCCTGCAAGTTACATAACTATAATACAACATACTGGAGGCAATAAATAAGGGATCGAGATCAAAATACTCAAAACGACTGGCCGTATCATTACATCTGGGTCCCGCTCTTAAAACAAACGTTCGTCCTAGAACGAGTATAGAGACATACATGAAGTGGTGAAAAGATGAGGATAACTGCTACGCATATCATGCCCGGTCTCCCAATTCGCCTCCTCGACGGGTTGACCACTCCACTGAACCTTCACTGATGCAATGCTCTTTGACCTCATCTTTCAGACATGCCTGTCCAAAATAGCCACCGACTCCTCAACATAAGATAAATCCTTGTCCAATTGGACATAGCTGAAATCTAACACATGGGATGGAGCATTGTGGTACTTTTGGAGCATAGAAACATGGAATACTGGATGAACTGCATCTAGACTAGGTGGCAATGCAAGCTTGTAGGCCACCTCACCAATCCTCTCAAGAATCTAAAAAGGTTTGTTATACCTAGGGCTCAACTTTCCCTTCTTCCCGAACCCGATAAGACCCTTCATGGGTGAAACTCTCAACAAGACTCGCTCTCCAACCATGAACACAACATCGCGAACCTTTCGGTCTGCATAACTCTTCTTCCTAGACTGGGCTGTACGAAGTCGATCCTGAATCAACTTAACTTTTTCCAAAGCATCCTGAACCAAGTTAGTGCCCAGTAGTCTAGCCTCACCTGACTTAAACTAACCCACCAGAGACTGACACCGCCTCCCATACAAGGCCTCATACAGAGCCATCTAAATGCTTGATTGGTAGCTATTGTTGTAGGTAAACTCCGCAAGTGGCAAGAACTGATCCCAACAACCCCGAACTCTATAAACATAGGCACAAAGCATATCCTCCAATATCTAAATAGTGTGCTCCGACTGTTCGTCCGCCTGAGGGTGGCATATTGTACTCAACTCAATTCGTGTGCTTAACTCATGCTATACAGCCTTCCAAAATTGCGATGTAAACTGCGTCTCCTGATCAGTGATGATGGATACCGGCATGCCATGACGTATGACAATATCACGAATATAGACTTGGGCCAGCTGCTCTGAGGAATAAGTAGTCACCACTGGAATAAAATTTTCCGACTTGGTCAACTTATCCACAATCACCCATACTGCATCAAACCTTTTCTGAGTCCGTGGGAGCCCAACAACGAAATCCATGGTAACTCGCTCCCATTTTCACTCGGGAATCTCAAGCCTCTAAAGCAACTCACCTGGCCGCTAATGCTTATACTTCACCTACTAACAATTTAGACACCGAGCTACATACTCCATTATGTCTTTATTCATCCTCCTCTACCAATAGTGCTACCTCAAGTCGTGATACATCTTAGCGGCACCCGGATGAATGGAGTACCACTAACTGTGAGCCTCTTGAAGAATCAACTCACGCAAACCATCTACATTAGGCACACATAGTTGGCCCTGCATTAGCAACACACCGTCATCCCCAATAGTAATCTCCTTGGCATCACCTTACTGAACCGTGTCCTTTAGGACAAGCAAATGGGGGACATCATTATGACGCTCTCTGATGCAATCATATAGAGAAGATCGAGAAACCACGCAAGCCAAAACTCTACTCGGCTCTGAAACATCCAATCTAACAAACTGGTTGGCCAAGGCCTGAACATCCAATGCTAATGGCCTCTCCACTGCCGGTAGATATGTTAAACTGCCCAAGCTCTCCGCCTTTCGACTCAAGGCATCGGCCATCACATTGACCTTCCCTCGATGATATAGAATGGTGATATCATAGTCCTTAAGCAACTCTAGCCATCTCCATTGTCGCAATTTAAGATCCTTCTATTTGAATAGATGTTATAGACTCCGGTAGTCGGTAGAGACCTCACAAGGGACACCGTACAAATAGTGCCGCCAAATCTTCAAGGCATGAATAATAGCTACTAACTCAAGGTTGCGAACATGATAATTCTTCTCATGTACCTTCAGTTGTCTAGACACATAGGAAATTACCATACCATCTTGCATCAACACCGCGCTGAGTCCAAAATGTGATGCATCACAGTACTTAGTGTAAGACCCCGAACCCGTAGGCAACACCAATATTGGGGTTGTTCTTGAGCTTTTGAAATTTCTCCTCATACTCCTCGGTCCACCTGAACGGAGCACCCTTCTGGTTCAATTTGGTCATAGGTGCAGCAATAGATGAGAAACCCTCTACGAAACGGCAGTAATACCCCGCCAAACCCAGAAAACTACGGATCTGAGTTGATAAAGACGGTCTGGAACAACTATAGCTCAATACCAATTTCAACAACAAGATATTCCAAGAATTAAAAACTTCAAGTAAGGAAATTAACGGTTAAATAACAAATAAGGAATGGAGTAAACAATAATTTCAACTAGGCATGTAAAGGCAATTAACAAGTAAGAGGTAAGACAATCAAAGCATGCGAAGATAGACTAAAGATGATAAATATAACATATTATGGTAACTCAATTAAAGGCATAAAGAGAATCTACATAGCTATAATCGGTAAATTACCACATTTAGCCCGTGTACACACTCGCCACCCCGCATACACAGCTTCCACATATCACAATTAACACAGAACAATACCAATCCTAAGTGGTAATTCCCCCATACAAGGTTAGGAACGTCACTTACCTCAAAATATGCCGCTCAATATACTAGTAAACCCTTCCCTCGATTATCCAACTCAGCATGGCTCGAATCTAGCAAAAAATAACTTCATACCATAAATATAAACTATAGGAAACTATTCTGAACAATAAAGTTACGATCTTATAAGAGAAATATAAAGTCAACACAAAAAGTCAACCCTGGTCTCGCTTCTTGGAACCCGACCAAAATTACAAAATCCGAAAACCCATTCAATAACGAGTCCAACCATACAAGAATTACTCAAATTCGACTTCAAATCGCCTTTCAAATCCCCAAACTTTAGCCTAAGAGGTTTTTACAATTTTTTCCAAATTTCCAACTCAAATCACTAATTAAATGATGAAAATAACAATGGATGCAAGAAATATAGTCAAATCGAGTTAGAATCTCTTACCCCGATGATTTCCTTGAAAAACTCTTGAAACATCACCACAAACTGAGCTCTTTAGGTCCAAAAATGAAAATTAGATCAAACCCTCGAACTTAGCCCTTTTCTGCCCAGTTAATTCGTATCTGCGAACCCAGAGCCGCATCTGCGGCTCCGCACTTGCGGAATTTCTATTGCAGGTGAGGTTCTCACTAAGGTCCTGAGATTTCGCTTCTGCGGACCACTTGCTTGCACCCGCGAGCCCGTTTCTTGGGAGAAATCGACCGCACCTGTGGTCCTGCCCAAGGCCCTTTCCCAAATTCCGCTTCTGCGGAAGAAAAGTCTGAGCCTGTGGAGGCGCATCTGCGCCCAGGTGTCCTCACCTACGAGCCCAGACCTGGACTGTCCCTTTCTGATTCTGTGCTTTACCACTCGCACCGGCGAGTTCGCACCTGTAACATGATGGACCTATTTTAACTTTCGGAATCAAAATCCGACCTCGATATTAATAAATTCAATTTCCGGTCAAACTTCTCAACCTTCCAAACCTTCAAACTTCCTAACTTGAACCAATTCAAGACGAAATGACCCAAGCTCATCCAAATCAACATCTGGACACCCTCCTAAGACCAAAATTACCATACAGAGATATTGGAACAGTCAAACTCCATTTTGGAGTCATCTACATAAAAGTCAAACTACGGTCAACTCTTTCAACTTAAGCCTTCGACTTAGGGACAATGTGTCCCATTTCACTCCGAAACTCACCCGAACCAAAATAAAATACCCCCGACAAGTCACATAACCATATACAACATATTGGAGGCAACAAACAGGGGATCCGAGCTAAAATACTCAAAACGAATGTTCGAGTCGTTACACCTGGGTCTCGATCTTACCCCAATCTATACTTGCATAAAAATATGCAGAAGTATAGTATACACATTAAAAAATAACATGTACTTAGTAAGTATCAAGTCTAGCCCAAGCGAAGTAGTGGATGAATTTTGACCAAAAATGCTCACTTTACATGACATGTGTAATTCATGTATAAAACTATGCCAAAGAAAGAAAGGTACCGAAAGTAGCACATAAAGATACGCACAGATAGAGCATGATGTAAGAGTTACCCCTAACTTGACTAATCAAGTCCAAGCATGGAACAATGACATAGAATTAGCATATATAGAAATTATACGCAACAAATAATTCAACATGCATGAATAGGCATTGAGGTTTCACTTAAAATCGATAAAGATTCTACGTTTACTCAAGCTCATCAACAAGTATCATAACAAACCTAAAATTCATCAGATACCCGAAATTCATCAACATCTTACAAACTCGCGTGTATTCCACTAAGAAAGAAATATGAGAGGACGACTTAGAGGGATGGTGGTTCTATTGATTATAATATCTTATGAATCAAGCACGACACACTTTCTATATCTCATCTATTACTGATCACGTCCAAAGCACATCTCAAAAGAGATATGAAACAGTCGTATGCAATAATAGAAATCCAACTAAGAGTCGGGGTCGAATCCACAGGGAGCTAAGATGAGAGTTAGGGGTATATATTTCAATTTGAGCAATTGGATTATCTAGATTGTACTTCCACAACAAGGATTTGTTTTCTATTTCTAATGTTACTCTAATGATTGCAAAATAAATAAAAAAATCTAGAGATACTTGTTTTTAAGTTTTTTCCAAATGGATAAAAAGGCTACGACTGTGACCTTGACCTAGGTGTCTGCCAAATGGTATAAATACTTTAATGCTTGTTTTGTCGATTGGGGTGTATTATAGCTCTCAACTCTAAATTACCCACTCAATACCTCTCGGTCAGAGAGTAATTTTGCCCAATTTGGCTTTCTCAAGACAAAATGGGTATCACCCAAAACAGTTGATAAGAGCTCAAGTCGGGTTATTTCTATCTCTAGGTTGAACCCTTTAATTGGGTTAATCAATCTCTCAATTGACCCAATTTCTTGTTAGCCTAGTTATCCTAGACTAGGTCCCTCTTTCTCAAGAAAAGACTAAGTGAAATAGGCATGAATCAATGTTTGCAACCATTAATTCTAAAATTCAAGTATGAACTAAGCTAAATAATCAACACCCAATCATAAACAAACATAAAATTAATCATTCATAAGGTTTACACACTAGGGTTGAGTCATAACCCTAGTAAAAATCTAGCTACTCATTATGGGATTTAAAGAAAATAAAGATGAAAATCTAATTAAAATCATAATGGAAGATTAAAATGATGAAATCTAATGTTCAAAATACTCAAATAAGCTAAAACTTCCTAAAATAGCAAAGAGAAACGGCTACAACAACTTTCTATGTTCAAAACTTAACCTAATTTTATGAAACTCGTCCATTTATACAAGGCTAAAAATTTCAGACAAAAATGCCCCTCGAGAGGATATGCGGCCGCACAATTTTATGTGTGGTCCGCAGATTTCTTCATCTAGCAGGACTTGGAGTTTTGCGACCACGAGGAATTCTTCTGCGGCCGCACATTTCTTGTCTGCGGCTGCAAGGCAACACTTCTGCGGCCCGCAAATCACAGAAGCTCCTGGACTTGGTATTTTTTCATACTATCTGATCTTTGACTCTTAGCCCAGCTTTGCAACCGCACAGATCATGTGCGGTCTGCACTTTGCGCAAATATCTGCTATATTTTTCCTCTTTCTTCTGCGACCGCAGATGGAATTATGCGGTCCGCAATTTCTTCTGCGAACCGTACGTTTGTGCTTCTGCGCCCTTGATTTCCTTGTACTTAGGATTACTTCTTTTTGAGTCAGATTTCATCTCGGGAGACTAACTTCTAGTGTTCTTGCAATTTTGCACAATTTCATTAGTTTCGGGAACATAATTCAATATTTTTAGACTAAAACAAATGGTAAAAGGAGCTAATAAGTTGTCAAAAACCCCACATTTCAACTCCCCCAAACTTAAGTCTTTGCTTGTACTCAAGCAAATAAATTAGTTCCCATCTCCAAAAGTTAAGCATCATTCTAGTGACTCAAAGGTAAGCCATCCACACATCATTTTGGACCCTACAATTACCCACATTACTCATGTATTATCAACAAGGCGACAAGTTAAATATTCGTGCACATATAGTTCTAATGTGACATTTGAGCTTCAAGAATTGACTTTACTCATCAAGGAATCTTGCTCTATCATGTAGGTCATGGTGGACTCCAAACTCTTCCTCCTATACTTTTTATTTTCCTGGCTCACTTAAGAAATTTATCACTCAATCCAAAGATTTATGAAAGGTTCACTCATCTATCTCAAGAGAATGTCGCAATTAAGACTTCAAATACCATAGGCTTGCCCCTCATGTAAATCGCCACTAATGTAAGCCCACTCGGCTTGAAATCAAGTAGGACTTCTTTTGGGATGTAATGAAGGCTTTTGGATTAAGGTTGGATACAGTGTGGGTGAGTGGTTACCCTATTCCTTAAGCACTCCATTTTTCATTTCATGGCTCACACTTTGCCAATACTTTGAGGAATTTTCTTTTCCTTGGGGACTAGAGAGACTTAACATCACTCTTTCTTGATCATTACATTCATTTTCTCCCTCTTTGATTTCTCCATGTTTGGGATCATTACCTCTCTTTGAATCCCTTTAACTCTTCCATTCATTCACTTTTTTGCATTTATTTTTGTTCTTTTCTTTTCTTGTCTTTCCTTCTCATCATTTCTTTTCTCTTTTATTCCTTGATACCTTTTTCAAGTTCCTATTCTCTGCCCCAAACTTACCTTTTTAGCCATTTATTTCTCAAAAGTTTTAAGGAAAGCTCGGGTGCCAAGAAAAGGTCATGACAAAACGGGTAAAGACTTGTAACAAGGTCATCGAATGAGAAAGGTTCGAGGCTTAAAGGGGTTGACTAGGGATAATGACATTGGTTGGCAATAGAAAACTCAAACGGGCCAAGGAGGGCCTACAATCACTTTTCAAACCAAGCAAAACTTAGGATTTCGCCTTGAAATACATTCGGGGCAAGTTCTAGACCCTTCGCGTGGATACTTGGACTAGCAAAAATTCATCTCACCCCTCACGCAACCGGATTGTTAAAGAGGATAGAGTCGAGGGCCCATAACGACCACATTCAAGATCGAAAATCACTATGGTTCCATTAAACCACTCGATGGTTACAAAAGTCAACACAAGAGTCACAAAGTCATTAACTAGAGCTATTTCTTTCAAAAACCTTGTTTCTAACCATAAGCACATAGTTAAGTGTGTTGGTACCAATTGAAGCATGTTTGACTCTTCGAGCATGAGTTAATTAGATTTTTTTATTCATTACTACTTCTATTATTACCTAAACACAAAAAATGAACTCATTCCCTTAAGAGGGTTGTCACGCCATCCATCGTTGGGATGAGTCACCGGTTTATACAACAACTACCTTTGGAAAGAACCGTGGCATTAAGAAAATCAAAGGCTTATTATCTACTGAAACATAAAAAGAAGCTATTAACTCAAACTAAGAACTAACAAAGGAGCAAATATAAAGAAGCTAATAAACAAAAACTACTGAATACACATAATGAGAGAAAAATAGAGAATATATACAGAATAAGAGAGAAAAAGAAAATAATATCAAGTTATTATATGCCAAATGTTTCAGAATGTACCAAATATGATCAATAAACTCCACAACCCGAATAAAGATAAGCATTGTCCCCAATGCTTAACAAAATAAGAGTAAAAGAGGGGAAAAAGTGAAGAAAACTCCCTATTGCACCTTGGACATCTCTGTGTCCCCTGCAATGTCACCACCCTCAGTCTCATCTAACTGAATCTCATCATCCTCAACTCTGGGTGTGACTAGGTTGGTGAACATCTGACGCACTGCGTCGGTAGTGTCGACAGCAGAGTCTGGCTCCTTAGATTGTTCAGCTGGTGCCACCGGTGCTGATGGTGCTGTAGGGTCTGGGCCTGAAGGGTGTGGGTCAATCAACATGTTAAAGGGGATATCTCCGGCTGCAAGAAGATTGGTCACCTGTCTCCAGAGCTTGTCCACTGACTTCTTGTTGGCCTGTGACTTTCTCGTCTTCTTTACTTCTTTTCCCAACTCTTCTATTACTGACCTGTGCTGTACTAAAGTAGCCATGATGGTGTTCTGATTCTCTAGGATCTTCTTCAATGTATCCTCAACTGTCAGGGGAAATTGAGGTGCCTGAACAATAGACTATGCTGCAACAGTACTGGATAAGTCAGACAACTTTTCAGTTGCTATCTACATCCACTTGTTGAGGCTCGCCAATATCTGGGAGACTTATAGCGCAAAAAGTGGAGTAATATGCATGGGCAGGCTTCAATGCCGAAGTGGATGCTGTGGCAGGAGCTGTAGAAGGGGTTGTAGATGATGGTGGAGGTATGGCTACGGCACTGGATGAAGGATCAGCCGAAGTGGATGAAATTACAACTGCCTCCACAACTACCATAACTGGCTCATCAGACTGGCCTCTGGTGGTAGACGACTGACCTTTTCTCTTTGGGTTGTTCGCATCCATAAGTGAGTACCATGAGAAAGGATTATTCAGCCTCACATTTGTATCAAAATTCCTTGGTTCCACCCTGCATATGTAAGATACTCTGTAATGGTGTTAGGGTACGGGTAGGAAGAGTCATCTTGCCGGGCGATCACTGAGATGTTGGCCGACATCACATCACCCACATTAATAGGGAACCCAGACATAATAGAGGGAACTAAGACTGCTCGAGGAATCGACAAGTGAGTCTCATTTTGACTCGGGTCCAGTCTGCTGCAGACAAATGATTTCCACCCTTTTGCTTCAAAGTTTAGTGTGCTCCTTTGGATAGGAACCGTAGCAGTGATCCATGGTGGTGGTGGTCCTGGTACCACTAGAATCTCCTCTAACCAAGGACGAACGACATCCCCAAGTGCACACTTTTCAAGGTATTCTTTTGGCTCGACATCATTAAAATCCAAGTATGTGTTGATCAAATCGCACTTTGAGGTTTCGCACTTTTGTCACCTTTGTCCCCTTTTTGATATGCGCCACATTGGCGTAGCATTCCCGGACAAGGTATTCCTTAGCATCCACCATACTCTGGGTAAACCACATCTACCCTTTGTGTTATCTAAACGGCCTCAGCACGGCCAGGTTGTACCTCTCTAAATCTTTCAGTAAGAACTGTCGCTCAAGTGTTAGCGACCTCATCGGCCACCATGTGCGGAAACTAGTGAAAGCTGCTAGGCTGACGAATCGGTCCTCCCAAAGCTCTTTCTTCTTTGTTCTTTCAATACCAGTAGTTGTGGTATCTCCCCCTCTACCATCATCAGGTATGTTCTGAATGGGCGTATCCTGTGTCATAGGGACTGTGCTGTTTAAGTCGCAGAAGCCTGACTAGCACTTTTCGACCCTCGGAAGTGCTGTGTGATGAGGATGGCTCGTCCCTAAGTTGAAATCTCCCTGCCAGCCTGGACTTACTACTGGTTGTTCCTGAACAGAGGCTGAGTTACTCTCTAATATGTCCCTAGACGTGGCGTATGAACTCGTCTCTGAGAGATATGCACCTCTCTCTCTCCCGATTGTTGTATTTTTTCTAATTTCCTTATGTTAGGCAAGAGGTAAAGCTCTCTTGCCTCGTCCCCAAGAAGGTTCACCCCTCCCTTTGGAAGTTTCACCTCTGCCTCTAGATCAAACCATTGTCTGTATCAAGCAAAGACGATTGTTAGTTGCAATCCAATGTTTAGGCATACACAGGAGATATGCAAGAATATACCAGAAAATGTAGTGAGGGTCACAGACACAGTATGCTTGCATCGTAAGGATCTGCGGTCCGCATAATTTTCTTGCGGCCGTAGATGAGGCTGAGCGGATTGCACAATTAAGCTTTGCGGCCACAAAATTGAAGTGCGGTCCGCACAATTTCACTTTCGGCCGCATATCAGAAACCTAAAATATGCCAACTCTCTGATGACAGAGAATTTGGCTGATGTACAGCCGCAACATGATTTTTGCGGTCCGCCCAATTAGACTTGCGACCGCACATTGGAGTCACAAAGTGTAGACTCTCTGATGATAGTGAAAGGGCTATTCTGCGGCTGCAATGGGAATTCTGTGGTCCGCACATTTGGGTTGTGGCCGCAGACCCCTTCTTCATAAATGAAACCCTAGATCACTTTCTACGGTTCGCACAATTAAACATGCGGCTGCAAAATTCGAAAAGACACGAACAATCTAATATTTCTATCTAGGTTTTGCAATTCTTGTGCAAATTTCGACATGGTAACATCATAAAGGCATGAATATACATTGACTCAGTCCCCATAGAACATGTACTAGTTAATCCACTACAGATTTACCCCCACTTGAATGCACAATTAAATTCTATTGACAAATGGCCTAAAAATAATTAAAAAGCTACAAATTAAACTAAAAAATGAAATATTCTAACAAGGAATTTAAACATACTAGATGTGAATGAGTGCAAGGGATGAGTGATCACAATTATTGGGCGTGTGGGTAGATGATTCACCAAGAAATTTCAATATAGTGCAAGTTTTTGTGCTCAGAGAGGGAAAAGTGTAACATTTGCCATGGCCCTCTATTTATACTAGTGATTTTCTAAGGAAAGGAGGAGCGGGTGCGGCCACCCAATTTCAGTTGCAGTCCGCACTCTATTACCTGGTGAGCTTAAGTTGGTGTCTTGTCTACGATCCGCAGAATTTTGCGTGCAGTCACAGATTTCCTGTTGCGACCGCAGATTGACCATTTTTCTCACAGACCAACTTCATAAAGTTGGCATTTTCCACCTTCCATTTGCGCGGTCCGCAAGATAATTGTGCGGCCATAGAGCACTTTTGCTGCAGCAACTATAAATGTGCGGTCTGCACAATTCAACTGCGGTTCACAAGTGTTGCAACACTTTGGCTAATTTCTGTCCACAATTCCTGTAAGGCACGATCATCCCTGTAGCACACTTCAAATCAAGTTAGCACAAAATTAACACCAAACTACAAAAGAAAAAAAAGGACAAGAAACATGGGTTGCCTCCCAAGAAGCGCCTGATTTAACGTCGCGACACGAAGCAAAATACCTAGAATTGACATAAATGACTGCCACGACGTGGCTATCTCCAACATTTCCCAAATAGTGCTTCACCCGATGACTATTGACTAGGAATACTTCATTGTTTTTGTTCTTCAAGTACAATGCACCAAAAGGTGTCACACCCATAATTTCAAAGGGACCACTCCATTTAGACTTTAACTTTCCAGGAAACATCCTCAACCTTGAGTTGAACAATAATACGAGATCGCCCACCTTGAACTCTTTGTTCTAAATGTATTTGTCATGAAGATATTTCATCTTTTTTTTTGTAAAAGGACAAACTTGTGTAGGCATGGTACTGGAATTCACCCAATTCATTCAAACGTGCAACCATTAAGTTAGCGGCTACATCCCCATCAAGATTCAACTTCTTTAGAGCCCACATAGACTTGTGCTCAAGTTCCACCGGAATATGACAACCTTTTTCGAATACCGACCGGTACGACGACATTCCGATAGGTGTTTTGTAAGCCGTCTGATAAGCCCATAATACATCATCAAGCTTCTTGGACCAATTCGTCCAGTTAGCATTCACTGTTTTAGATAAAATACTCTTTATCTCACGGTTGGAGACTTCCACTTGACCGCTAGCTTGTGCATGATAGGGAGTTGTGGCTTTATGAGTAACACCATACTTGATAAGTAAAGTGTCAAAAGCCTTGTTGAAAACATGTGACCCCATCGCTTATAATAGCCTGCGGAGTACCAAACCTTGTGAAAATATTCTTCTTCAAGAACGCCACCACACTTCTCGCTTCATTGTTGGGTAGAGCAACGACCTCCACCCATTTTGACACATAATCCACTGCGACCAAGATGTAGGTATTTCCACAAGAACTCATAAAAGGACCCATGAATTCAATACCCCACACATCGAAAATATCAATATCCAAAATGGTGGTGAAGGGCATTTCATTTTTCTTTTAGATTCCCCCGGTCCTTTGCCATTCATAACATATTTTCACTAAATCACTTGTATCCTTGTAAAGAGTGGGCCAATAGAAACCACAACTAAACACTTTGGTTGTCGTTCTCGCTCCACCATGATGACCACCATATGGTGAAGAATGCCAAGCTCCAAGAATTTCACCTTGCTCTTCTTCCGGTACTCATCTTCTAATCAACCCATCCGTACAAATCCGGAAAAGGTATGGTTCACCCCAATAATAATCTTGACAATCCCGTTTGAGCTTCTTACTGTGGTTTGAAGAGAACTCATCCGAGATGATACCACACTCAAGGAAATTTGCTAGATCCGCGAACCATGGCACCTCTTTCATTGAAATAGCCAAGAATGGCTCATCGGGGAAGGAGTCATTGATTTCAAGGCCATCATGTGGCCTCCCCTCCTCTTCCAAACGAGACAAGTGGCCCGCCAATTGATTTTCACTCCCTTTTATATCTTGGATGTCAATATCAAACTCTTGCAACAAAAGCACCCATCTCATCAACCGAGCTTTGCAATCTTTATTGATCATAAGATAACGAAGCACCGCATGATCCGTGTGGACAATAACGTTTGCACCCATCAAGTACGGGAGGAACTTATCAATTGCAAACACAATGGCAAGGAGCTCTTTCTCTGTAACGGTATAGTTGACTTGGGCACAATGACAAATCTTGTTGATGCATTGCCCTAAAACAGCCCCAACCGCTACGTCACTTGCATCACACATGAGTTCAAAAGGGACACTACAATTTGGAGCGATGATGATGGGAGTAGTTGTCAACTTGAACTTTAATAATTCAAAGTCTCTCATGCAATCATCATTGAAGTTAAACTTAGTATCTTTCTCAAGAAGCTTGCACAACGGGTTCACCACCTTAGAGAAATCTTTGATGAAATGTCGGTAAAATCCCATATGGCCTAAGAAACTCCGCACACCTTTTACCGAAGTTGGATGTGGAAGTTTAGAAATCACCTAAATCTTTGTCTTATCAATATCAATTCCATTCTTTGATATTTTGTGGCCAAGGACAATGCCTTGCTCGACCATGAAATGACACTTCTCCCAATTGAGCACCAAATTTGTTTTTTCACATCTTGCCAGCACTTTATCTAAATTTGCAAGACAATCATCAAAAGAATCTCCAACCACCGAGAAGTCATCCATGAAAACTTCAAGGTAGTCCTCTACCATGTCAGTGAAGATAGCCATCATACACTTTTGAAAAGTCTCTGGTGCATTGCTCAAACCAAATGGCATCCGCTTGAAGGAGAAAGTACCATAGGGACATGTAAATCTTGTTTTCTCTTGATCCTACGGAACAATAAGGATTTGGTTGTAGCCCGGGTACCCATCAAGAAAGCAATAGAAAGCGCGTCCGTCCAATCCATCAAGAATTTGATCTAAGAACGAAAGTGGGAAATGATACTTCTTTGTGACTTTGTTGAGCTTGCGATAGTCCATACACACTCTCCAACCGGTCACCGTTCTTGTAGGAATCAACTCATTCTTGTCATTAGTGACCACCGTCATGCCCCCCTTCTTCGGGACACATTGAACCGGAGAAGTTCACGATCTATCGGAAATGCGGTAAACAACCACGACATCCAACCACTTGATAATATCCTTTTTGACAACTTCTTGCATAGCGTCATTGAGTCTCCTTTGATGTTCAATAGATGGTTTGGCGCCTTCGTCCAAGTTGATCTTATGCATGCAAAATGTGGGGCTTATCCCTCGAATATCCTCCAATGTCCACCCAATAGCCTTCTTCCTCTTTTGGAGAACCGCCAATGTAGAATCTATCTACACGTTAGTCAAACAAGAGGAAATTATAACCGGTAAAGTAGAACAAGGGCCAAGAAATTCATACCGAAGATGTGGAGGCAATGGCTTCAACTCCAAGGTAGGAGGCTCTTCAATGGAAGGATTTCTAGGAGGATTTGTCCTATTTTCAAGGTCCAAAGATAATTTTTGAGGTGCATAATTGTACGACCTCATTCTTTGCAAAGAGTTCACATATTCCGTGAAGCCATCCATCTCGTCATCATCAAAGTTGAGAAATATGGCCTCCAACATATCACCAACATTGATTGTGGCACTTGTATCATCAACAATAACATCGGTCACCAATTACACAAAAGAGCACCCCTCGTTGTTATTTGGTTGCCGCATGGACTTACACACATGGAATACTACTTTTTCATCACCACCCGGAAGGTGCGTTATCTAGCTTTAACATCACAAAGAGCCTTTCCCGTAGCAAGGAAAGGTCTTTCAAGGATAATAGACACCTCACAATCAACTTCACAATCTAGAATGACAAAATCCGTCAGAAGAATGAATTTATCAGCACGAACCAAGACATCCTCAATCACTCCCAAATGTCTCTTCATAGTATGATCGACTATTTGCAATATCAAAGAGGTGGGTCTTGGTTGCCCAATTCTAAAAGCCTTAAAAATTGAATAGGGCCTCAAATTGATACTTGCCCGAAAATCACAAAGAGCTTTAGCAAACTCGGCACTTCCAATTGTATAAGGAATCGGGAAAGCACCGGGATCCTCTAAAGTTGGAGCCATTGAGTGCACAATTGAACTCACTTGATAAGTGACTTTGATAGTTCCAAAATTCATTGACCGCTTCTTCGTCACGAGATCCTTCATAAACTTTGCATAACCGGGCATTTGTTCCAAAAACTTCAACTAATGGAACATTGATTGAGAGTCTCTTCAACATTTGAATGAACTTTTTGAATTGATTCTCGCCATTTTATTTGGCAAGTCTTTAAGGGTATGGAGGTGGAGGCTTAGGTAATGGTGCCTTAGACTTTTGCACTACCATCTCCGGTATGTCAATAATGTGATCCCTAGACGGGTTCACCTTCTCTTGAGTATCTTCCACACTATCATCAATATCAATCTGAACTTCATCATTTGATTGCACCATATTGTTCGGGACCTCTTCTTCTTGTACCACTTGTTCATCATCCACAAGTTGCTTTTGACTTGAGGTGGGTACATTCCTACCTCTTCCACTTCATGTAGTAACGGATATGGCATGCCCCGTGTTGTTTCCACCCTTTGGGTTTACCACTATGTCACTTTGTAGTGACCCATTAGGATGATAATTTAGAGCTTGAGAGATCTGTCCCATTTGAACTTCTAATTTGCAGATCGATGTGTTGTGTGAGGCAAGTTGGGCATCCGAATCGGCATTCTTTTCCATCATTTGCTTGAACATGTCCTCAATACACTCCATCTCATTGTTTGAAAAACTTGGCCCATGAGAAGGATAAGGATGTGGGTTGCTCGATTGTCGATACATCAGGGGCCTTTGAAAACCCGACCCCCGATTGCCTTGATGATTGTTCCATCCGCCTTGATTGTTACCCCCCCCCCCCCCAATTTCCTTGATTATTGCCACTCCAATTTCCTTGATTGTTGTTGTTGTGCCAATTTCCTTTATTGTTTCCACTACTCCAATTTCCTTGGTTGTTAGAATTCCAATTGCCTTGAGTATTTTGAGATCGCCATTACTTTTCGTTTGGGCCTTGGAAGTTGTTTCGTTGCCCTTGAAAGTTCACACATTGCATCTCCTTTTCTTGTTCATTGTAAGAATCATCTTGATCAAAACTACTATCCTCTTGCACATAATTCTCCACTCGATGTTGCACTTGTGGACCCTTGGTCCTTCTTTTGTTCACCATCATGTTCACTCCCTCCATGGCATTGACTTACTTAGAATTTTGCACTTGTTGAAGTTGAGACTTTGCTAATTGATTCATGGTGGTAGTCAATTCGGCAATGGCTTGCCCATGGTAATGCAACTCTTTGTGAAGTTGGATCACGTTAGGATCACCTTGTGGAACATTAGCCCTGGATTGCAATGCCGATGATGTTTCTGCCATTTCATCTAAAATCTCATACGCCTCCGCATAAGGCTTAGTCATGAAGTTCCCACCAACAGGTTGATTCACTACATATTGGTTGGTTGTGTTTATCCCACGATATAAAGTTTGTTGAATCATATTCTTCGTCATATCGTTGTTGGGACATTCCTTAATCATTGTTCTATAATGTTCCCATATCGCATGTAGTGGTTCATTTGGCTCTTGCTTGAATGCCAAAATCTCATCCCGAAGTGTAGCCATGTGCCTTGGAGAGAAGAACTTAGAAATAAACTTTTCCGCCAACTCATTCCAAGTTTGAATGGAATGGTTCGGCGAACGTTCCAACCAATCTAATGCAAAGCCTTAGCCTCAATGCATCCTCGGAGACATTTGTTTGTTTTCTCCCACAACAAGTGTCCACAAACCTCTTCAAATGTTTCTATGCATTTTGACTTGGAGCACCGGTGAAGAAACCTCGTTGCTCTAGCAAAGTGAGCATAACATTGGTGATTTTAATGTTTCCTGCCCTAATACGGAGAGGGACTATTACACTAGCATATCCTTCATTGGGTAACACCCGTTGTGGATCCACTCGTGGTGGAGGTGGGGGTGGAGCGGGGACATTGTCATGAGGCACTCGGCCTGTTCTATTGGCTTGAGGTTCAAGAGGAACCTCATCAACTTGCTCATCCTTGACGTCCACATCCCCTTAAGCAATATTTTAGAGCTCATTGTTTACCATGGTTGTACCTACGATTTATCAAACAAGTTAGTAACACGGAAGGAAAAGGAGATATTCCAAAAACACACCCAATTATATAGCTAACACCATTTTTAATTCCCCGGCAATGGCACCAACAATTGATCACGTCCAAAGCAAACCTCAAAAGAGATAAGAAACAGCCGTATGCAATAATAGAAACCCAACTAAGAGTCAGGTCGAATCCACAGGGAGCTAAAATGGGAGTTAGGGGTATATATTTCAATTTGAGCAATTGGATTATCTAGATTGCACTTCCACAACAAGAATTTATTTTTTATTTCTAATGTTACTCTAATGATTGCAAAATAAATAAAAAAGACTAGAGATACTTGTTTTTAAGGTTTTTCCAAATGGATAAAAAGCCTAGGGGTGTGACCTTGACCTAGGTGTCTGCCTAATGGGATAAAGACTTTAATGCTTTTTTTGTCGATTGGGGTGCATTATAGCCCTCAATTCTAAATTACCGACTCAATACCTCTCGGCCAGAGAGTGGTTTTGCCCAATTTGGATTTCTCAAGACCAAATGGGTATCACCCAAAACAGTTAATAAGAGCTCAAGTTGGGTTATGGCTATATCTAGGTTGGACCCTTTAAATGGGTTACTCAATCTCTCAATTGACCCAATTCCTTGTTAGCCTAGTTATCCTAAACTAGGTCCCTCTTTCTCAAGAAGAGACTAAGTTAAATAGGCATGAATCAATATTTGCAACTATTAATTCTAAAATTAATGTATGAACTAAGCTAAATAATCAACACCAAATCATAAACAAGCATAAAATTAATCATCCATAAGGTTTATACACTAGGGTTGGATCATAACCCTAGTAAACATCTAGCTACTCATTATGGGATTTGAAAAAAATAAAGATGAAAAGCTAATTAAACTCATAATGGAAGACTAAAATGATGAAATCTAATGTTAAAATACTCAAATAAGCTACAACTTCCTAAAATAGCAAAGAGAAACGGCTACAACAACTTTTTATGTTCAAAACTTAACCTAATTTTGTGAAACTCGTCTATTTATACAAGGCTAAAATTCTCGGACAATAATGCCCCTCAGGATGTTCTACGGCCGCACAATTCCATGCGCGGTCTGCAGATTGCATCATCTGGCAGGACTTGGAGTTCTGCGGTCACACATTTCTGGACTGCGTCCGCAAGGCAACACTTCTGCGGTCCGCAATTCACAGAATCTCCTGGACTTGGTCGTTTTGCATACTCTCTAATCTTCAACTCTTAGTGCAGTTTTACGGCCGCATAATTCATGTGCGGTCCATATTTTGTGCAAATATCTGCTAGATTTTTCCTCTTTTTTTTGCGGCCGCGGGTGGAATTCTGTGGTCTACAATTTCATCAGCGGACCGCACATTTGTGCTTCTGTGCCCTTAATTGCCTTATGCTTCGGATTACTCCTTTTTGAGTCGGATTTCATCTCGGGAACCAACTTCCAGCGTTCCTTCAATTTTTCACAATATCATTAGTTTTGGGAACACAATTCAATGCTTTTAGACTAAAACAAAAGCTAAACGGCGCTAATAAGCTGTCAAAAACCCCACTTATCATCTACAAGGTAAACAACATAGCGTAGAGGATATTTGTGCTCACTCAAAATAGGAACATAAATCTATACGTCCTAACTGATACCTCAACAGAAACGCAATTCCACATGCCTTGACCGATATCTCTAAATAGGAATATGAATTCACAGGCACTAACAATCACAACAGCCTCGATAGGTAACTAGAGCAATCTATATATATATGCTAACAAGGTGCATCTAAGAAGCAGTGTAATGACTATGCAGTTTTTACCATGTAAGATAAGTACAAGAAACTCATAATGTTGAGCTAACATGTGAAGGACTTCTTGTCACGATCCAATTCCATCTTAGGCTGTGATGGTGCCCAACACCATTGTTAGGCAAGCCAACACTGATCAAAGTAATGGTTTCCCGTTTAAATAAAATATTAAGTGGATAACATTTCTTCATTTGTTAAAGAGATTTAGAAAATTATGAATGTGACATAATTAAACGGAAGCAAACGAGTACGTAATCGTGTAAGAAAATCCAAATTCATGAGTCTACTAGTGTGTGTGCCAAGACCTGGTGTCACAAGTATATGTGAAATCAAGTAGAATATAAAAAAGGACACTAGCCTACTGTCTGAAATGAAATAGACAGAAAACAAAAATATAAAACATAAGGGACAATCCAGCTGCTGCCGAACGGCTCAGAAGACATCTCACCGTGAAGTCTCGAGATGGGGACCAAATCTGCGCACCGGACTGGTAACCAGATGCAGTTGCCTCAGATCCTGTACAATTAAGTACAGAAGTGTAGCGTAAGTACATAAATAATATGTACCCAGTAAGTATCTAGTCTAACCTCAAAGAAGTAGTGACGAAGGGTTGACTCCGACACTTACTAGGGCCAATAACATGATAATATGAAATTATTATTAAGCATGATATACAATAATAAGACTCAGAACAAGAAATAACTGAACAATGTCTTTAGAAATATTTAAGAGCTTGAATCACTTCCTTCGTTTAAAACATATGATCACACAAACAATAAATTTATACCGATTATGAAAGGAACTTTCAGTTCTATTATCACACACGAATACCACGGAGGACGTTCAACCCGATCAAACATAAATGTAAATTGTGCACTGCCGAGGGTCGAACGACGCAAACCATAGATGCATCTATTACCCCGCTCGTGAATCATACACGCGACACGGTCAAATATAAATTTATCAATAAATCATAACCCTTGATTCTTTTCAAAATAAAGACAATTCCACTTGAAGCTTTTAAATCCTTAAAATCCTCAATTCAGTTCCATTTGATACAGTTAACAAATATAATCAAATAACGGTGTTCATAAGCATGGTGTAAACCTAAAACTTCTCGGACATAAACAAGAAGAGTAGCTACGTACGGACTCTCGTCACTTAGTGCGTACGTAGCCCCCACAATTAACAACACATATTAATTAAGTTCACCTATGGGGTAAGTTCCCTCTTACAAGATTAGAAAAGTGACTTACCTCGTCTTAAAGCTTACTTCCCAATTCAAGAATGCGCTCAAACCTCCAAATTTGATGCCAAACGACTCGGAACTAGCCAAACATTATATAAATCGATCAATCTATTGCTCAAAAGTTCACATCTCCACTGTTAAAGTGATTACCCAACCAAAATTGCAAGATTCTTAAAATTCACCCACGTGCCCACACGCCCAGATTCCGAAAATGTTTGAAGAAAGTTGTTACGCATAACCTTAGGAACATAATATATGATTTTCTCTAAGTTTCATAATCTTTTTTGTGGGAAAATCTCATTTGTTTATTAAACCCTAGGTTTTTCATCTCAACCCATGATTTCTACCAATTGTCATGTGGAAATCTACCCATAATATATGTACTAAACTCATATTTAGAAGCAATTACTTACCTCACAAAGCTAAGTCGAAATCCCCTCCTTAGAAGCTCTCAATTCGCCTAAGAGTGGAAGAAAAATGTGATAAAAGTGGTCCTAGCCCGTAATAAATGAGTCTCACTGCCTCCAGTGGTTTCTGCACCAGCGGTCATAGGGCCGAACCTGTTCCCTTGCTTCTGCAGACAAGGGTCTGCTTTTGCGGAATTCACTGGGCCGGTTGGGACCGCTTCTGCGGACGGGTACCCCAATTCTGCGGAGGATGGGCCGCATCTGCGGAACCTGGGCTGCCCTCCTTTGGCTGCTTCTGCGAGGCTTGGCCCGCACCTGCGAGCGCGTACCTGCGGCTAACCAAGCGCAGGTGTTTTGACAGATCTGGTGCATCAGCTGCTGCTCCAAATTCTCATCTTGCTCTGAGCCTCGTCCGATTTACACTCGGGCCCCCGCCCGAACATACCACAAGTTTGGAATCATAAAATGGACTCCCTCGAACTCTCGGAATGCCCGAAACAACATTAAAACTATGTAGCGCACCCCAAAACCAATTGAATCAAACTTAAGAACTACAAGTTCTTCAATTTACTTCCATTGCGCCGAAACGTACTTAAACTACTCGGAATGACACCAAATTTACGTGCAAATCTTAAATGACATTACAGAACTCTTCCCTGTCTTGGAATTCCATTTGGACCTCGATATCATCAAACCCGCTCCAAACCAAATTTAAAGAACTTTTAAAACCTTCAAGAACCAACTTTCACTATTAGGCGCCGAAACGCTCCCGGGTCATCCAAAATCCGATCCGAACATATGCCCAAGTCCGAAATCATCATACGAACCTAATGGAACCATCAAATCCTGATTCCGAGGTCGTTTACTCAAAATATTGACCAAAGTCAATCTTAGCCTTTTAAACCAGCCTTAAGGAACCAAGTGTTCCGATTCGAACCCGAACCCTTCCAAATCCTGAACTTACCATTCCCGCAAGTCACAAAATAGTAAAAACATGTATGAGAAGTCTTATTTAAGGGAACGAGGTTCTAGAAAGCAAAATGACCGGTCGGGTCGTTACATTCTCCACCCCTTAAACAAACGTTCGTCCTCGAACGGGTTTAGAATCATACCTGAAGTGCTGAATAAGTGTGGATATCTGCTCCGCATGTCCTCTTCGGACTCCCGGGTCGCATCCTCGACTGGTTGGCCCCTCCACTGGACCTTTACCGTGAAAATCCTCTTGGATCTCAACTAGCGATCCTGTCTAGCAACAATGGCAATTGGCTCCTCCTCATAACCCAATATCTCATCTAGATAAATAGTGCTAATGTCTAACACATGTGACAAGTCGGCATGATACCTCCGGAGCATAGACATGTGAAAAACCGGATGAACCCCTGATAGGCTGGGAGGTAAAGCAAGCTCATAAGCAACCTCCCCAACCCGCTTCAACACCTCAAATAGGCCTATAAACCTTGGGCTCAACTTGACCTTCTTCCCGAATCTCATAATGCCCTTCATCGGTGAGACTTTCAAGAGAACCTTTTCGCCTACCATAAATGATACATTATGCGCCTTCTGATCCGCGTAACTCTTCTGGCTAGACTGTGATGTGCGAAGTCGCTCCTAAATCAACTTTACCTTTTCCAAGGCATCCTTCACCAAATCAGTACCATATAACTTAGCCTCGCCGGGCTCAAACCACCCGATAGGAGAACGGAATCGCCGACCATATAAAGCCTCAAATAGAGCCATCTCAATGTTGGATTGATAACTGTTGTTGTAAGAAAACTCGGCCAAAGGCAAGAACTGATCTCACTATCCCCCAAAGTCAATCACACATACTCTGAGCATGTCCTCCAAGATTTGGTCTGTCCGCTCTGACTGCCCGTCGGTCCGTGGATGTAACGCAATACTGAGATCTACACGGGTCCCCAACTCACTCTGTATGGCTCTGTAAAAATGCAAAGTGAACTGAGGACCTCTGTCTGATATGATGGAAACAGGCACACCATGCAACCGAACTATCTCCTGAATATAAATCTGGGCCAAATCTCTAAAGTATAAGTAGTTGTAACTGGAATGAAGTGTGCTGACTTGGTCAACCTGTCAGCAATGACCCAAACTGCATCGAACTTCCGCAAGGTCCGTGAAAACCCAACTACAAAGTCAATAGTAATGCATTCCCATTTCCACTCTGGTATAGTCATCTGCTGGAGTAAGCCACCTTGCCTCTAGTGCTCATACTTAACTTACTGGCAATTTAGGCAATTCAGGTCCCGATACATCTTCGTAGCACCTGGATGAATGGAATATCGAGAACTGTGTACCTCCTATAGGATCCTCTCCCTCAAGCCATCAACATTAGGAACACATAGATGACCCTGGAACTGCCAATAGAATCCACCTTGGAAATGCCCTGTAGTACCGTCTCCCTGAGAACTGCCAAGTGGGATCATCAAATTGTCAAACCTTGATCTGCTCTAATAGTGAAGACTGGGCAACAACACATGCAAGAACTCGGCTGGGATCTGAAATGTCCAACCTCACAAGTCTGCTGGCCAAGGAATGAATGTCCAAAGCTAGTGGACTATCCTCTACTGAAATGAATGCCAAGCTACCCATGCTCTCTGCCTTCCTGCTCATGGCATCCGTGACTACATTCGCCTTGCCGAATGATAAAGAATAGTGATGTCATAGTCCTTCAGTAACTCAAGCCATCTGCATTGCCTCAAATTGAGATCCCTTTGCTTGAACAAGTGTTGCAAACTACGGTGATCAGTGTAAACCTCACAAGGCACACCATATAGATAATGCCTCCAAATCTTAAGAGCATGGACAATCGCGACCAACTCCAAATCGTGCACAAGATAATTCTTCTCATGGGACGTTAGCTGACGTGAAGCATATGCAATAACTCGCCCCTCCTGCATCAATACACAACCAAAGCTAACGTGTGAAACATCGCAATACATCGTATACATCGCTGAACCGAAAGGAAACACTAGAACTAGTGTTGTAGTCAAAGTGGTCTTGATTTTCTGAAAGCTCGCCTCACAATCATCGGTCCAACGGAACGGAGCACCCTTCTGGGTCAATCTAGTCAAAGGTGCTGCAATGGATGAGAATCCCTCCACAAATCGGCGATAATAACCGCTAGCCCCAAGAAACTCCTAATCTCAGTCGCCGAAGTAGGACGGGGTCAACTCTGAAACGCTTCAATCTTATTGGGATCTACCTTAATACCCTTGCCTGATACCACATGCCCCAAGAATGCCACAGAATATATCCAAAACTCACATTTAGAGAACTTAGCATATAACTTATGTTCCCTCAATGTCTGAAGAACCACTCTCAAATGTAGCTCATGCTCCTCCATGCTATGTGAGTAAATCAAGATGTCATCAATGAATACAATAACAAAGGAATCGATGAAAGGCCTGAACACCCTGTTCATCAAATCCATAAATGCAGTGGGGCATTAGTCAGGTCGAAGGACATCACTAAAAACTCATAATGGCCATATCTAGTATGGAAGGCAGTCTTCGGAACATTTGAATCCCAAATCTTCAACTGATGGTATCCCGATCTCAAGTCGATCTTAGAAAACACCCTAGCACCTTGCAACTAGTAAAATAAATCATCAATATGCTGCAATAGGTACTTGTTTTTAATGGTGACTTTGTTCAACTGGAGGTAATCAATGCATATCCGCATAGTCCCATCCTTCTTCTTCACAAATAATACTGGTGCACCCCAAAGTGATACACTCTCCCCGACGAAACCCTTCGCTAGCAACTCCTCAAGTTGTTCCTTCAACTCCTTTAATTCTTTCGGAGCTAGACGATACGGTGGGATGGATATAGGCCGAGTGCCTAGATCCAAGTCCATACAGAAATCAATATCACGATCTGGTGGCATGCTTGGAAGGTCAGAAGGAAACACATCGGTGAACTCCTGGACTACTGGCACTGAATCAATCATCAGAGACTCAGCGGTGATATCCCAAACATAGGCAATATAAGCTACACAACCCTTCTCGACCATATGTTGAGCCTTCAGAAAAGAGATAACCTGACTAGATGTACTGACAGACGAACCCTTCCACTCCAATCCAGGCAACTCCGGCATTGCTAAGGTAACAGTCTTGGCATGGCAATCAAGGATGGTGTGATATGGCATCTATGCCCAGGATGACCTCAAAGTCGGTCATATCAAGTAATAGAAGGTCCGCTCTAGTCTCGTAACCACAAAATGTGACCACACTGGACCGATAGATCCAATCCATAACCATAGAATCGCCCATAGGAGTGGACACATAAACAGGAGTACCCAAGGACTCACAAGGAATATCCAGGAAATGAGCAAACAGAGATGATACATATGAATAGGTAGACACTGGATCAAATAATACCGAAGCATCCCTACCGCAGACAGAAATGATACTTGTGATCATGGCATCTGAGGCCACAACATCAGGTCTGGTCGGGAGAGCATAGAATTTAGCTGGAGCGCCGGCTGGCTGGCCTCTACCTGGCTGACCTCCCCCTACCTGGCCTCTACCTCTAGGATTTCCCCTACCCGCCTGTCCCCACCTTTGGGCAGTCGGACGGCTGGTGCTGCAATTATGGGCTGATATACCTGTTGTACTGACTTGCCCCAAAGTCCGGGACAGATCCTCTTCGTGTGGCCCGGATCCCCACACTCGTAACAACCTTTCGGTACCATAGACTATTGCCCAGAAGTCTGACCCTGATGGCCTGAATACCCACTAGAAGAACCCTGGATGGCTGGTGGGCGGTATGAACTCTCCAGCATGGCACTGAAATAGGCACTAGAAGAACACTGATGAGCTGGTGGGCGATAAGAACTCTCTGGCATAACACTAAAATAGGGTCGCACTGAAACACCACGAGGAGATGGTGGTGCTGGATATGTAGGCCTACTGGGCTGACCCCTCTAAAACTGACCTTTTCCCCTAGCCGGGGCACCTCTAAACTCTCCAGAGAAATAGGTGTTCTTGTCTTGCTACATCTGCTCTCTACCCCTCTAGTGGTAGCTCTCAATCCTCCGAGCAATCTCCACTACTAGCTGATAATCAGTACCCATCTCAACCTTCCGGGCCTTACTAGATCGAAGACCGGGGTGCAACCCCGCAACAAATCTCTGCACTCTCTCTGCATTGGTAGAAAGTATCATAAGTGTGTGGCGAGTCAACTCAGAGAATATCGCCTCATAATCGGTCACTGACATCTGACCCTGCTCAAGCTGCTCAAACAGACCTCGCAAATCTTCCCTCTGAGAGGGTGGAATATACCTGTCCAAGAAAAGCAGTGTAAACTGGTCCTAAGTCATAGGAGGAGAACCCGCTGGTCTGCTAAGTAGATAAGACTTCCACCATCTACGGGCCCTGCCCTCCAGCTGGAAAGTAGTGAAATCCACCTCATAGGACTCCAATATCCTCATGTTGTGCAGTCTGTCCCTGTACAGATCAATGAATCTAGGGATCCTCATGCCGCTCACCCTAGAAGATAGGAGGGTGTAGCCTAGTCCATCTGTCTAATAGCTTCTGCGGATCGCTGTCCGCAGCTGATCTAGGCTCAGGTGCAATGGCTACAACTAGTTAGGCTCTGCCCACGGGCAGTGTACCCAGAGTCTGATATACTGCAGCTGCATGCCCCGGATCCTGGGCAGTAGGGGTCTGTGCTTCCCCTCCCGCCCGAGATGTTGTTGGGTTTGCTGGAAATAAACTAGCATGAGTCATAATGCCCATGAACCGCAACATACGGCCCATGACCTCCTGAAACCCGGTGCTGACATGAAATCTACCGGGGCTGGCTCTGTGGCGGGCACCTCACCCTGCTCCTCAATGATGGGATCCTCTACTAGATCCACTGGTGGTGCTACCGGGGCAGCTCTGGGACGCCCCCGTTCCCTACCTCGGGCTGGTGCCCTCCCCCGGTCTCAGCCTCAGCCTCTAGAAATGGTAGGAGCAGCTTCTCCCGGGTCTGGAATGTCCGCCGTATGTGTCCTCACCATCTGTGAGACAATGAGAGAAAGGGTTTTAGTATACCACCAACTGCATGATAGGATATGAATAAAAGAGTAGTTTCGTAATACCCTATAGCCTCTCGAAGATAAGTACGAACGACTCCGCACCGATCCGCAAGACTCTACTAGGTTTGCCCATACATTGTGAGACCTATATGAACCTAGTACTCTGATACCATGTTGTCACGACCCAATTCTATCTTAGGCCGTGATGGCGCCTATCACCATTGTTAGGCAAGCCAACACTGATCAAATTAATGGTTTCCCGTTTAAATAAAATACTAAGTGGATACCATTTCCTCATTTGTTAAAGAGATTTAGAAAATTATGAGTGTGACATAATTAAACGGAAGCAAACGAGTACAAATTTTAATCATGTAAACAAATCCAAAATTATGAGTCTACTAGTGTGTGTGCCAAGACCTAGTTTCACAAGTATGTGGGAAATCTAGTAGAATATATAAAAGGACACTAGCTTACAGTCTGAAATAAAATAGACAGAAAAAAATATAAAACATAAGGGAGACTCTAGTTGCTGCGTACGTAGCCCCAACAATTAACAACACATATTAATTATGTTCACCTATGGGGTAAGTTCCCGCTTACAAGGTTAGAAAAGAGACTTACCTCGTCTCAAAGCTTACTACCCAATTCAAGAATGCGCTCAAACCTCCAAATTTGATGCCAAACGACTCGGAACTAGCCAAATATTATATAAATCACTCAATCTATTGCTCAAATTGTCACATGTCCACTATTAAAGTGATTACCCAACCAAAATTGCAAGATTCCTAAAATTCACCCCCGGGCTCACACGCCCGGATTCCGGAAATTGTTGAAGACAGTTGTTACCCATAAGCTTAGGAACATAATATATGATTTTCTCTAAGTTTCATAATCATTTTCATGGCAAAATCTCATTTTTTTATTAAACCCTAGGTTTTTCATCTCAACCCATGATTTCTACCAATTTTTATGTGGAAATCTACACATAATATATGTACTAAACTCTTATTTAGAAGAAATTACTTACGTCACAAACCTAGGTCGAAATCCCCTCCTTAGAAGCACTCAAATCGCCCAAGAGTGGAAAAATAATGTGATAAAAATGGTCCTAGCCCGTAATAAATGAGGCTCAGTGCCTCTAGCGGTTTCCGCACCTGCGGTCATAGGGCGGCACCTGCGTCCTCGCTTCTGTGGACAAGGGTCCGCTTCTGCGGAATTCACTGGGCCGGGTAGGACCGCTTCTCCAGTCCGGTACCCGTTTCTGTGGTCCCGCTTCTGTAGAGGATGGGCCGCATCTGCGGAACCTTGGCTGCCCTCTTTTGGTGACTTCTGCGAGGCTTGGCCCACACCTCCGAGCTCACACCTGCGGCTAACCAAGCGCATGTGCGGTTTTGACATATCTGGTGCATCAGTTGCTGCTCCAAATTCTCATCTTGGTCCGAGCCTCGTCCGATTTACACTCGGGGCCTCCGGGGCCCCGCCCGAACATACCATCATGTTTGGAATCATAAAACGGACTCACTCGAACTCTCGGAATGACCGAAACAATATTAAAACTAAAAATCTCACCCTAAAATCAATTGAACCAAACTTAAGAACTTCAAGTTCTTCAATTTACTTCCAATGCGCCGAAACGTACTTAAACTGCTCGGAATAACACAAAAGTTTACGTATAAGTCTTAAATGACATTACGAAACAATTCCCGGTTACAGAATTCCCTTTGAACATCGATATCACCAAAATCCACTCCAAACCAAATTTAAAGAACTTTTAAAACCTTCAAGAACCAACTTTCACTATTAGGCGCTGAAATGCTCCCGGGTCATCCAAAACTAGATCCGAACATATGCTGAAGTCCGAAATCATCATACAAACCTATTGGAACCGTCAAATCCCGATTCCGAGGTCGTTTACTCAAAATGTTGACCGAAGTCAAACTTAGAATCATAAGCCAACCTTAAGGAGCCAAGTGTTCCGATTTCAAATCGAACCCTTCCAAATCCCAAACTAACCATTACCGCAAGTCATAAAACAGTGTACGGAAAGTCTTATTTAGGGAAACGAGGTTCTAGAAAGTAAAATGACCGGCCGGGTCATTACACTTATATAACATTATTCTAGCACGAACATGATGTTCAAGTAGTCATACCATAAATATAACATATAAAAAGCAAAGGCATGTAATAAAAAAAGGTATCATTAAGCCTAAGATTCTACCTCGAGCATGAAAAATACATGGTGCTCATATTGACGCTTGTTACCTCGGATATATATATCAACCCCAAATACATAGCATGTATCGCTTAAGTCTATTTTAGGAAATATTTTCTCAAATCGAGGTTAGCAAGAATACTTACCTTTTCCAAGATAAGCTTCAACCCTGAAGAATGCCCTTTCCTTCCTCTATGGCGTTTAAACATCCATAGTCTAGTTAAATAATATTCAATTAGGTTAAATAATTCTTTAGTAATCAATCCCACATGAATAATATTCAGTCATTATCAAAATCTCAAAAGTCAATAAAAAGTCAACCCGAGCTTACATGGTCAAAATCCAAGACTAAGACTAAATCGCGGTAACCTATAACATTTTTAGTCCAAATATATAATTTTATTTATTTTCAAATTCGATTTTATTTCGACTTTCAAAATCACAACATTTACTTTCTTAAATTTTAATTTAAAAATCCCATTTTCCTCTTTGAAATCTTTGATTCTAAGGCAATTCGATTTTCATAATAATTATATATTCGAGTTATAATTACTTACCTAATAAAGTGGATGAAAATTCCCTTAAGTGACCTTAATCCATGCTCTTTAGCTCCCAAAATGATAATATAAATTCTAAGTATAAAATAGGATTATTTATACTAAGTGCTGAAAAATAGTTAATATCGCTAAAAATAGCTAAAGTGGTTATTGGTGCAATTATTGCAGATTTTGTTGTTTTTAACTTAAACCTTCTTCGAACGCTCATGAACTCATCCGAGCTCCCTGGGGCCCCTCCAATCCATCCCGGTAAGTCTAGATATCCTATGGGAACTCGTCCAAGGGCTCAAAACACATACAAAAATATACAACTCAAAATCAAGGTTCAAATCTAACTTATTAACTCTTAAGTTTATAATTTTTATGCAATTGGGTCGAATCATACCCAAGCCCCTCGGGTCCTAATTTGAACATACACATAAGTTCAAAATCATCATACAAATCTGTTGTAACCTTTAAATCATGAATCTAAGCTCGTTTACTCAAAAGTTTGACTTTGGTCAACTCTCTTAACTTAAGGCTTCACGTTCAAGTTCAAGTGTTACATAATGCTCTCGAATCCTTTGAGACCCGAACTACTATACCTACAAGTCATAAATCACCAAATGAAACTATTGCAAGTCTTAAGCAAGGGAATGGAGTTCTTAGAAGTCAAAACAATCGGTGATGTAGTTACAGTTACTCTAATCAACATTGTTGCAGTTTTATATTTTGCCTAACATATTCTAAAATTCCATTCTTTCCATATAAAATAGATGATTCTGGCTAAAACTATCCTATACACTTTAGCTATTAAGTTCTCCCCTTTACAATATATTAATGCCTATTCTAATTTATGCTTATATATCATCACCTGTCTAATATGTGTCACCACCTCGATTTCCCTCTGTAGGATGTCATAATAGCACCTAGTCTTTAGGACTAGGTAAGCCTAACACTTACTGAATTAAAGGTAAAATTTAACCAACAACTATCAATTTCGAAATGGAAATTTCTATACAAGCCAACAATCTCAAAACCGGTAGTACAAATCATAAGCTCTACCGAATTTACTAGAAAGTCTCTAAATACAACTGTTACGGAATAGAAATAAATAGTACAAGTAAAAATTCAGAAGGTGACTCTGAGGCCTGCGAACGCGACAACAGGTATACCTTAAATCTCCACTGCAATGCCCGATCAGCTAGCTAATGATCAACAAACTCCGATATACCTGGATCTGCACAAAAATGTACAGAAAGTGTAGCATGATTACACAACGGCGGTACCCAGTAAGTATTAAGTCTAACCTCGGTGGAGTTGTGAAGAGGGACAATCAAGACACCTACTGAACTTAATAACCTATATAAGTATGAATGTGAAACTAACAGGGAACAATATCATTTTAAGGCTAAGCATGATAGAAATAACAAAACAATACTCATAATAGGAAACTAGAGACAACAATTAGCAACAGGGAACAAACAAGTAATACGCCGTAGAGTAAGATGGACACATTTTAAGTCCGGTAAAACCAAATAAAGGAGAGTAAGTAATAACTCAATAAGAACAACCGCTTTCATACACAATATTTATTCAAGAATTTCTCCGAGGTGCCAAACCTCATAATCACAAATCACGGGTCCCAAATCACGAACCCAAATCACTTGGCATCTTATGCCCACATTATAAATTTTAACCGGACAACTCACGTGCCAATATCATTAATACCTCATATCTGCACGGACAACTCATGTGCCAACAATAACAATAGCTCATAACTGCACTGGCAACTCACGTGTCAATAGTACCGCTCTCACAAAGAAGGCAAGTATAGGAGAATATATGTCAATGATCAATAGACATCAGGGATCATCTTCGCAAACCAATATGGGTAATTAATTACGTGTATGCTTGTGCAATTGTTCTATCACAACTCGAGTCAACACGTAAGAGTAGAGACAACGAATGGAAAATAGGAAACAACATAACAAAACGTAAAATGCATAACTCACACAAGGTAGGCACACCACTACACAAATATTATGAATAACAATGCCCCCAGGCCATGACAAGTCGTCACAAATCATCCCCGACATAGCTCACCTTGTCTCGCTATGTCCACTATAATAAAGTAAATGCCCGCCTTTTCTCGCCGCACGCGTATAATAATATTCACATATTGTCTCGCCATATGCGCAAATCCATATATATATATAGCCCGCCTTGTCACTCCATATGTGCAAATATCAATAGTAACAAAAGTACGAACAACTCACGTGCGAACACCCCGACAATCCTCTCAACAATACCAGGTGTTCCAAAACATAACAACTCAATATAAGGTCTTTCACCGCATGTGCCTATAGGCCACAACTTTTCCTCAAAACAATTTCAATACCACAACCACGCATAGCCCTCGGCTCAACAGCACTGAGTACAACAACAACAACAAGAAGAAGAACGCGAGAATAGGACAAGTAAATCAACACAAGAACTACAGAACACAAAGAAACAAAAGAACAAGCTCACAATGAAAGACACAATAGGGAATAATGATTTCAACAAGAATAGCTCAACAAAGGGAGAGATACTGTATCACAATGATTCCAAATAAGGATAAGTCAACAATGAAAGGGATAACAAAGCTTCAATTAAGGTTAAGCGATTATGGGAGAGATAATAATAACTTCAATTAAGGTTTAGCGGTTATGAAAACGATAATGATAACATTAATTAAGGTTTAGAAATTACGGGAAAGATAATGATAACTTCAATTAAGGTTTAGCCGTTATGGAAAACATAATGATAACATTAATTAAGGTTTAGAAATTACGGGAAAGATAATGATAACTTCAATTAAGGTTTAGCCGTTATGGAAAACATAATGATAACATTAATTAAGGTTTAGAAATTACGGGAAAGATAATGATAACTTCAATTAAGGTTTAGCCGTTATGGAAAACATAATGATAACATTAATTAAGGTTTAGAAATTACGGGAAAGATAATGATAACTTCAATTAAGGTTTAGCCGTTATGGAAAACATAATGATAACATTAATTAAGGTTTAGAAATTACGGGAAAGATAATGATAACTTCAATTAAGGTTTAGCCGTTATGGAAAACATAATGATAACATTAATTAAGGTTTAGAAATTACGGGAAAGATAATGATAACTTCAATTAAGGTTTAGCCGTTATGGAAAACATAATGATAACATTAATTAAGGTTTAGAAATTACGGGAAAGATAATGATAACTTCAATTAAGGTTTAGCCGTTATGGAAAACATAATGATAACATTAATTAAGGTTTAGAAATTACGGGAAAGATAATGATAACTTCAATTAAGGTTAAGCGATTACGGGAGAGATAATAATAACTTCAATTAAGGTTTAGCCGTTATGGAAAAGATAATTATAACATTAATTAAGTTTTAGAAATTACGGGAAAGATAATGATAACTTCAATTAAGGTTTAGCAATTACGGAAATAATAATGATAACTTCAATTAAGGGTAAGCAATTACGGAAAAGACAGCATGGAAATAAAAGAGGTGACAACTTCAATTAACGCACGTAAGAGTTTATTGGAGACAAGGGTAGAACATGTAAGGGTGAATTTAGTAAATGGAGGATTTAACATGATAAGACAACTTCATTTTTAATGAACATAAGAGCCTAAAATGGTCAAATTCCCATAAATAAGCCCGAGTACATATTCGTCACCTCGCGTACACGACCTTCACATGATAAAATTAGAACAAATGACTCAAATCCTAAGGGGTAGTTCCCCCACACAAAGTTAGGCAAGATACTTATCTCAAAGAAGCTCGACCGACACTCTAAATTGACCTTCTCGTGTGAAACAACTTATGGACGGTTCAAATCTACCCAAAATAACTTAACATTATAAATAAGAATCATAATAAGTTATTTCGGATAATAAAGCTTCGATCTTGAAAGAGAAATAAAAAGTTAACACAAAAAGTCAACCTCAGGCCCGCATCTCGGAACCCGACCAAAATTATAAAATCCGAACACGCATTCGATAACGAGTCCAATCATACAAGAATTACTCAAATCCTACCTTTAATCATCCTTCAAATCTCCAAAGTTTAGTTTAAGAAGTTTTCATAATTTTCCCTAAATTTCCAACTTAAATCACTAATTAAATAATGAAAATAACAATGGATTCTTGAACTATAATAAAATTCGGGTAAAGAACACTTACCCCATTGATTTACTTAAAAAACCCAAGAAACGTCGTCATCAATCGAGCTTCCTAGGTCCAAATTGAGTAATGAAACCCAAACCCTCTAATATATGCTTTTGTCCACGCCTTTTCGCATTTGCGGGCATATACGCCCCACCTGCGTCCTCGCATTTGTGAGAAAAGGCTCACATCTGCGAACCCAACTTACAAGACAAGGATCCGCATCTGCGGAAACAATAACCGCGACAGCGCAGAAGCACCAAACGAACTGCACAAGCAAACCCGTGCGCATTTGCGATCCCTGACCAACAGAAGCAGCCATCGCACATGTGTGTAAAACTCCGTAGAAACGAAGCTTCCGTCCAGGCCTTAATGTCGTAGAATCGATCCGAATAGCATAGAAGTGGAACCGCACCTGCGCTCCAATATGCGCAGCTGCGAAGCACCACAACCTGACCTGCCCAAAAGCATGAAAATGATCTGAAGCCGTCCAAAACACACCTGGGGCCTCCGGGACCCCGTCCAAACATACCAACAAGTTTCATAACATAACGCGGACCTTCTCAAGGCCTCAAATCACATCAAACAACGTCAAAACTATGAATCACACCTGAAAGAGAACTTAATGTACTTATGAACTTTCAACTTCTACAACTCGTGCCGAAAAATATCAAATCAACCCGGAATAACCTCAAAGTTTGCGTGCTAGTCCTAAATGACATAACAGAGCTAATCCAACTCTCGGAATCGCAATCCGAGCCCGATATCAATAAAGTCAAGTCCCGAACACACCTCTCAACCTTCAACTTTCCAATATTTGCCAAAATGCATCAAATCAACTTACGGACCTCTAAATCCAAATCCAGACACACGCCTAAGTCACAAATCTCAACACGAAGCAATTGGAATCATCAAAACACCATTCCGGAGTCGTCTACACAAAAGTCAAACTCCGATCTATGCTTACCGTTTAAGCTTCTAAAACAAGAATCCTTCTTCCAAATTGATCTCGAATCATCCAAAAACCGAACCCGGATACACACACAAGTCATAATACATAATACAAAGCTTCTCGACACTTTAATCCACCGAACGAGACGTTAATTCTCAAAATGATCTATCGGGTCGTTATATCCTCCCCTTCTTAAACAAACGTTTGTCCTCGAATGTGCCAAGTACCATTCTAAAGTCATCAATCACTGAATGTACTCACCATAAATATACTCGCGGGTGACCTCACGTCACCCCAATCCACATAAGTCCGACAACACCATCTCTACTGAAAATTCTTCTTTCACTAACACTAATAAGCCTTAAAACTAGATTTGTAACCATCTGATCATTTCCAAAAGACCCGATTCCCACATTAACACATGGTATCAACGTCAACCAGTTGCAACAACTTGCGCCTACACCCACCAGGTACAACCACACGATGTAACACATCACATATGCCTATAACAACGTTTCTGATCAGAATAACTGCCCATAATCAAATCCAGCACCGACAATGATCCTTATATCAGCTAGAACCCTGTTCTAAATTTTCACAATACTAACAGCGATGCAATAAACATGAAGACCTCATAAATATTCACCCGAATCAAAAGTCACACCTAATGCCACCTGGGCACACACCTTGCAAGCTAAAACCCCAATAAGCATAATGCGAATATGTTTAAATATGCAAAGAGAAACACGTGAGAAAACTATTAAACAATCCCAACAGGCACAACTCCCTATCAGTACCATACTACGAATCAATTCCACAAGGGAGAATCAAAATATATGAACAAATCACTAGGACCTCATCATAATATAACTCCACCGCGGCACGCAGCCCTATTCAAACATATCAAACCTCATAAGAACGCAAGGATCCCATCCTAAAGTCTGAATCACAAGTAACATACACATCATACAAATCGAAACCTTTCACTAGTTCATTTCCGCTAACAAACTCACAACACATACTGAACCCCCATACCGATAGAGCATCTAAGCCACAAATTGTAACCAACCATCCAGAAATCACATCAAAACTATCGTAATGAGTAACATAAAGTCACTTCTAGTCTCATAACTCTCAATAATGAGCAAAACAAAACATTAGCCATGAGCTACCACCGTAAAATCTCCCAATAGGGGTAAACACATAAGTAGAGGACAAAATAACGAAACTTAGCCTTATGTAAAGCAAGATAAGAGGATTCACCTCGATAACTAGAACCAACTCAAATTAAAAATGATGCTCCTCTATAACAATCAGAACCATACTTGTAACAACACCATCTGTTGCAGCGGCCTTAGCCCTACCATGGAAAGCATATCAACGGGTCGGGCCTCCCCCTCTTGGGTGCCCTCCACCCGCCTGACCTACACCCCTAGCTGAATACCCTGTTGTGACACATTTGTCCGGAGTCTGGGAGAATATCTCACCATGTGGGTGGTATCTCCACACTCAAAGAAACCCCTACGCTGACGTGGCTGTGGAAGCTTTCTGGTGCGGGTATTCTAAGATCCATGGGTATCTGAAACACCGTGCAAAGCCTGAAGTGCAAACTGGACTGGCTGACCCATAGAACCTCTACCATGCCGTACCTTACCTCTAAAATTGGGGCCAATAGACCCTCCCGGTCTACGAGGCCTCTTAGCCTCCCTGACCTCTCCCTCTTGAACCCACATGCCCTCTAATATGTGAACGATCTCTACCACCTGTTGGAACGGAACATCCGTCTCCAACTCCCGGGCGATACTGAATTGGATACCATGACTGAGCCCCTCAATTAATCTGAGGACTCGCTCTCTAACTGTAGAAACCAGGGCAGTGCATGTCTAGACGAATCACTAAGTTTAACAGCATACTCAAACACCGACATAGTGCCCGGGCGTAGCTTCTCAAACTCTGCGCGCATGCATCCCGAAGGGTTTGGGGAACAAACTCTCTCAACAACATCTATGAAAACTAATTCCTAAAAGTGAAGCTGCATCAACCGGTCTACCCAACTCGTACACTCGCCACCATCGATATACCGCTCCCTTAAACTGAAATATAGTAAAAGCAACCCTATTGGGCTCCACAATACCTATAGTATGGATAATACTGTGGCATTCCTCTAGGAACCCATGTGTATCTTCTGAAGCCAAACCACTGAAGATAGGAGGGTAATACTTCTTGAACCTCGTAAGTCTCAGTTGTTCCTCTTTGGATGCTGCTGCCCTAAGCACAGGCTGAACTGGAATAACAGGATATGTCGACATGACACCTGGAACCTGACCAACATAGACTCGCTGCTCTAGAGTACGGGCGGCAGCAATTTGAGCTCCTCCCCCGATCTGTGAAGTAGCTGGTGCGACCAGAATCAATCCCGCCTGAGCCAATGTATCAAAAATGTTCAGAAACTATGCTAAAGTCTCCTGAAGTCCCGGGGTAGCAATAGGCACCTGCAGTACCTGTCCCCCAACAGGCGCTACTGGTGGCTCCTCGACTGCTACTTTGACATGTGCTCTAGCTGTATCACGTGCTCCTCCTCGGCCTCTGCCTCTGCCTCTACTCCGGCCCCTAGCAACACCGGATCTGGTGGCAGCGTCATTAGTAACTACAAGCCGTGTCTTCACCATCTATTAGAGAATAGAATGACAAATGCTCGCACTCCGAGATCAATAAACTCGCACGATAGGAATAAAAGAAGTGAAACTGTCCTAGTAGTTTCGTAGCCTCTCGAATATAAGCACAAACATCTTCGGACCGATCCGCGAGACTTTATTAAACTCGCTTATGACTCGTAGTACCTATGAACCTAGAGCTCTGATACCAACTTGTCACGACCCCGATTTCTCACCGTAGGATGTTGTGATGGCACCTAGTCTTTTGGACTAGGTAAGCCTAACACTCACTGACAATCAATTTTGAAATGGAAATTTCTATGCAAGTCAACAATCCCAAAATCGGTAGTACAAGTCATAAGCTTTACCCAATTCACTAGAAAATCTCTAAATAGAACTATTCCAGAATACAAATAAACAGTACAAGTAAAATTTTAGAAGGTGACTCAGAGGCCTGCGAATGCGACAACCGGTATACCTTGAGTCTCCACAGCAATGCTCGATTAGCTAGCTAATGATCAACAAACTCCGAGATACCTAGATCTACACAAAAATGTGCAGAAAGCATACATGAGTACACCACAGCAATACCTAGTAAGTATCAAGACTAACCTCGGTGGAGTAGTGATGAGGGACAGTCAAAACACCTACTGTACGTAACAACCTGTACAAGTATGAATGTGAAACTAACAGGGAACAATATCATTATAAGGCTAAGCATGGTAGAAATAACAAAACAATACTCACAATAAGAAACTAGAGACAACAATTAGCAACAGGGAACAAACAGGTAATACGTTGTAGAGTAAGCTGAATATAGTTTAAGTCCGGTTAAACCAAATATAGGAAAGCAAGTAACAACTCAATAAGAACAACCGCTTTCACACACAAGATTTATTCAAGAATTTCCCCGAGGTACCAAACCTCATAATCACAAATCACGGATCCCAAATCACGAACCCAATTCACTTGGCATCTTGTGCCTACATTACAAATTTCAACTGCACGAACAACTTACGTGCCAATACAATTAATAGCTCATATCAGCATGGACAACTCACGTGCCAGCAATAATAATAACTCATAACCGCACGGACAACTCATGTGCCAATGGTACCACTCTCACATTGAAGGCAAGTATACGAGAATATTTGTAAATGATCAATAGACATTAGGATTCATCTTCCCAAAACCGATATGGGTTATTAATTACGTGTATGCTTGTGCAAGTGTTCTATCAGAACTCCAATTAACACACAAGAGTAGAGATAATGAATGGCACATAGGAAACAACACAACAAAACGTAAAATACATAACTCACATAAGGTAGGCACACCACTACACACATATTATCAATAATAATTCCCCCAAGCTATCACAAGTTGTCACAAATCATCCCCGACATAGCCCACCTTGTCTCGCCTCGTCCGCAACAATAAAGTAAATGCCCACCTTGTCTCGCCGGACGCACATAATAATATTCCCACCTTGTCTCGTCACAGGCGCAAACCCACATATATATACCCCGTCTTGCCATGCCGCATGTGCAAATATCAATTGTAACAAAAGCACAGACAACTCACGTGCGAATACCCCGACAATCCTCTGAACAATACCACGTGTGCCAAAACATAAAAACTCAATATAAAGTATTTCACCGCATGTGCCCATATGCCACAACGTTTCCTAAACATAATTTTAATACCACAATCGGGCATAGCCCTCGGCTCAAAAATACTGAGTACAATAACAACAATAATAACGCGAGAGTATTGCAAGTAAATCAACACAAGAACTATAAAACACAAAGAAACGGAAGAACGAGCTCACAATGAAAGACACAACAGGGAATAATGGTTTCAATAAGAATAACTCAACAAGGGGAGAGATAATATATTACAACGATTCCACATAAATACAACTCGACGATAAGAGAGATAGCCTAAGAAAATGATTCCAAATAAGGATAAGGTAACAATGAAAAGGATAACAAAACTTCAACTAAGGTTAAGCGATTACGGGAGAGATAATAATAACATTAATTGAGATTTAGCCATTATGGAAAAGATAATGATAACTTCAATTAAAGTTAAGCGATTACAGAAAAGATAATGATAAATTCAATTAAGGTTTAGCAATTACGGAAATGATAATGATAACTTCTATTAAGGGTAAGCAGTTACGGAAAAGACAGCATGACAATAAAAGAGGTGACAACTTCAATTAATGCACGTAAGAGTTTATTGGAGACAAGAGTAGAATATGAATCAATTAACTCCAGATAAAACTTGTAAGGGTGCATTTGGTAAATGGAGGATTTAACATGATATGACAGCTTCGTTTTTAATTAACATAAGAGCCTAAGAGCCTAAAACGGTCAAATTTCCACAAATAAGCCCGAGTACGTACCCGTTACCTCGCGTACACAGCCTTCACATGACACAATTAACACAAATGATTCAAAGTTAGGCAAGATACTTACCTTAAAGAAGCTAGGCCGACACTCTAAATTGACCTACTTGTGTGAAACAACTTTCGGACGGCTCAAATCTAGCAAAAATAACTTAACATCATAAATAAGAATCATAGAAAGCAATTTCGGATAATAAAGCTTGGATCTTAAAAGAGAAATAAAAAGTCAACTCAAACCGCAACCCCAAGCCTCCATTTCGGAACCCAACTAAAATTACAAAATCTGAACACCCATTCGATAATGAGTCCAACCATCCAAGAATGACTCAAATCCAACCTCTAATCACCCTTCAAATCTCCAAAGTTTAGTTTAAGAAGTTTTCATAATATTTCCCCAAATGTCCAACTTAAACCACTAATTAAATGATGAAAATAACAATGGATTCATGAAATATAATACGATTCGGGGAAAGAACACTTACCCCAATGATTTTCTTGAAAAACCCACGAACGATCCTCACTAACAGAGCTCCCTAGTTCCAAAAATGAGTAATGAAATCCAAACCCTCGAATATATGCTTCTGTCGAGGCATTTTCACATTTGCGGATAGATACGCCGCACCTGTAGCCTCGCATTTGCGAGAAAAGGCTCGCATCTACGAACCCAGATTACCAGAACAAGATCCACATTTGCGGGAAAAATAGTCGCACCTACGATAGCACAGAAGCGCCAAACGAATCGCAGAAGCGAACCCCTGCGCATTTGCGATCCCTGAGCCCCAAAAGCGGCCATCGCACCTGCGTGCAAAACTCCGCGTACAAGCGTTTCAAATCTTGTTGAAGCGGAGCCGCACCTGCGCTCGAAAATGCGAAGCACCAGAACCAGAACTGTCCAAAAGCATGAAAATGATCTGAAGCTCGTTCGAAACATACCCAGAGCCCCCGGGGCCCCCGGGACCCAATCCAAACATACCAACAAATTCCATAACATAATGCGGACCTACTCAAGGACTCAAATCACATCAAACAATGTCAAAACTACAAATCGCACCTGAAATCGAACTTAATGAACTTATGAACTTTCAACTTTTACAACTCGTGCCGAAACATATCAAATCAAGCCAGAATAACCTCAAATTTTACGTGCAAGTACCAAATGACATAAAGGAGCTAATCTAAATTTCGGAATCACAAGCCGAGCCAGATATCAACAATATCAACTCTTGGTGAAACCTCTCAACCTTTCAACCTTCAACATTCTATTTTTTGCCAAAATGCATCAAATCCACCTATGAGTCTCCAAATCCAAATTCGGACATACGCATAAGTTCAAAATCACCACACGAAGCTATTAAAATAATTAAAATACCATTCCAGAGTCGTCTATACAAAAGTCAAACTCCGGTCAACTCTTACCGCTTAAGGTTCTAAAACAAGAATTTTTTTTTCCAAATTGATCTCGAATCATCCGAAAACTGAATCCGGCCACACACGCAAGTCATAATACATAACACATTGCTAATCGAGACCTTAAGCTACCGAACGGGATGTTAATTCTCAAAACGATTGATTGAATTGTTACCATATGCCCTCAAGTAGTTTACTTTAGAATTATTAGGAGAATGAGCAACTAAAGAGATAATCAACGGTATTAATTTTTATATTGTGTAGTGGACATAGTAAATCATCTAGACAACTCAAAACAACTTCTCTGTATTTAGTCAATAATCTCCCATTTGTAGCTACGTATAGAATGAATATCCATTTAGGCATCCCATCACTATTACTTACTATCTTTCTCCAAGAAACTTTTGAGAATTCCCCTCCTAGCTTCAAATTCATTTTCTTGATAGTAAATTTCTCCACCCTCACTACATCCTCTACTAGATATTCAGATTTCTCAGAATACTTTCACGCCTTTAGTATCTTTTGAACTATCCAAGATGCTCTATTCTATGTTCCCACATCAAGAAATTTTAACCCTCCTGATTTAGGATAGTTAATTTGTTCTATGAAACCAGAGCTTTCCTAGATATTTCTAAAACCTCATGACCATAAAATCTTCTACTACCAGTCTTAGTGTGATACAATCTAGATAGCCATCTAGCAATTTAGATTATAATTGGAGTCTACTTTTATAACTGGGCGAGTACATATATAATTTCCCCAACAATTTAGGACTACATTTCATTTGGTGGCTATACTTGTAATATGTAGCTCTCTAGTATAAATAACACTTAAGACTCTCATTTTAGAGGTATCTTATTTTGATATTGTGAATGAAAACCCATTGAGAGTATTTAGGATGAATTCCTATGTTAGTTGATTACTTGTTAAGGTGAACTTGCAAGGGGATTGCTTCCCCTTGAGGGTTGTTCTTATAGTTTTGGGTCAATTAAGTCTTGAATTGATTCGGTATTTGGTTATTTCAAATGTTCTTTCAATTTTCTTTATTGGTTCTCTACTAAATCTCTATTTTTCTATCCTTTTATTTGTGTTCTTGTTATTTTGCTTTCACGTTCGTATCATCTTGGTATCAAAGCGAAGGTTAAATGATTTGTTTCTATAAATTCCTTGATTATTTTCACTGTATTTCATATAAAAAAAGTTTTGTTAAAAAAAATCGATTATGTCAAAAAATCCTAAATAGATAGTTGTTCTTGTTGGGTATCATTGTTTCGATTTTCATTGGAATCTATGGTTCAAATCTAATTTTGTATGGTTGATTGTACTAAATTAATTTGGGTACTGGTTTGTGAAGTTTGGATCGAAGGACGCGCAGTGCATAGCCCTGGGTTTCGAGTTTTTTTCTTGAAGTAGCAATTGAGAAAAGAAAAAGAAAATTAACTAGTGGGTGTTGAATCATTGCATGAAATCTGCCGAATATTACTATTTGGAACCTAGATCTACTGAGTTTATTGTCTGAAACTTAAAACACCAAGTTGTCCGCCATTGAATCTTTAGTCGAAGCTTTGTCGAAATTCGCGAATCTGCGAGGTTGGGTTCCAAACCAACTGGGTGACTTCTTATCGAAATTCTCGAATCTGCGAGGTTCGATTCCACATCAACTAGGTGACTTCTCTAATCACTGGAGATTAAAAAAATAGTTTGAATCTGGAGATTAGAACCCATTAGAGAACACGTGGGATACATTTCAACCAGAAATTTGAGATTGGAAGGTTGTTTTGTGATGTTTTTAAAAACAAGATAGTGAGTTTGAATCTGAGATCTGCAACTTGCTTTCGGTTGAGTTGAATTATGAATTTTGAAAAGGTTGGTATAGCTGGTGTGAGGAACTACTCGAAGACAGTTGAAAATGGTGAACTCGCAACTGAAAATCAAAATGTTTCTTTATTTAGCTAATTAAACCAGTTGGGTATTTGTGTTCAAGGTCCAAAACGTGATAATCACATGAAGTTGCTGATTGAAACTTGGAGAACAAAGCTAAACTCACCATTGAAGGTTGTCTGAACAAGATCAATGCTTAGTTACTGATTGTGGTTTATTTTCTATTCCTTTTCTTTTTCTTTGTGTTGTTTAGCTAGATTGACATTAATATTAGTCCATATTACTTTTATCTAGTTATTTGAGTTCGTATTTTTAATTTCGTGCCAATTGTTTCGTACTTTTATCTCTTATTTCGTTGTGAATATTTTTTGTTTTCATTGTCCGTTAGTTATTTTAGCTTTTTTGTTGAGCCACATAAACTTCATTCTCGTCCCGAAGTTAGAAGAACCACTTGAAAGTGCCTTGATTGAGTTTGATATCAACTTTGGATATTTATTCAAGAGTGAAAAAAGACCTGAGCGGTGAGATTCTTAAAGTGTGTGCCTAAAAGCCAAGTGCACAAGAGTGATACACGAGTGATACAATTTGAGTGCAATCTTTGATGTATACACTAAGGGAGTGAATTGGAGAGTTTCTTTTATTTTTAACTCACTTTTTTATTTGTAGGTACTATGTCTTTGAACATTGGAGGTACTTTAACTCCAAAGGAGAGAGCCTCTAATGAGACCATTCTGGAGGCTTTACAAGCTTTGATTATAAGAGTTGATAACGTGAAAAATATGGTCAAGTCTAATGATAACCTTCTTAACCATTGGCAAGGCTTGTCACCTAATACTAACCATGAAGTGAAAACTAGTGCAACACTACAAAATAGTTCTACTCCCACCGCACCACACATTGAAAGGCTAATCAGTCAACCATAAGTTGCTAACAATCAAGTACCAAGACAAGTTTCACTTCCACAAGGTAGACAAGCAAGAGTTGAGCATCAACAATAACCTCTTAGGCCACAACAACCGTAAAATAACTTTGATGATGATTTGGACTATGACGAGCAATATGATGAACCGGTTAGAGTCCAACCTAGAAGGAATAGACAAGGAGGCTTTAGAAGGAGAAATGGAAGGCATGGTAGAAAATTTTAAGATAGAAACTTGAATAATGCTTATGATTATAGTTATGATGGAAATGTTGGTAATGAAGAATATGGTAGAAGGTGGGGAGAAGAAGAAGGTCGGGTCTTAATAACATCAAGATTTCACTTCATACATTCAAGGGAAGTAGTGACCCCAAGAAATTTTTAGAATGGGAAATACAAATGGAAAGAATGTTTGAGCTTAATAATATATCCGATACAAAGAGGTTCAAGCATGCTATTTCTAAAGTTGTTGGTTATTCTTCTTCTTGGTGGGAGAAAGAGAAATGGGATATAAATAGAAATAGAGATATTGCCGTTGATTCTTGGGGGTTTCTTAGGATGGTTATGAGAGTTGTGCCCAAAGAGTATGTGAATGACTTGCTTACAATGTTTTATAGCCTGAAGTAAGGAAACAATAATGTGGAGGGTTACTTTGAAGAGTTGGAGACAACTAGGGTTAGAGACAATCTCGATGACAATGGAAGACTAATGATTTCTAGATTTTTGGTGGGGTTCAAGCATGAAATCTTTAGCGAAATGACTTTGCACAAATTTGTTACTATACATGAGGCACTCCAAGGGACTATAAAGGTTGAAAATAAACTCCAAGAAGAGCTGCAACTCAAAGAGAGCAAATTCAAAAGTTACAACGCGCTATGGAGCAAAAACAAGGAAACTTGGGAATCTATTTCAAATGAAAACAAGCCAAAAGTTGACTCCTAGTGGCGAAGTGACAAAGGCAAACCAAAGGTGGAGGATACGGAGGGAGGTAATAATTCTAAACCTTATTTCCAAAGTTCTAACTCTAATAGGTTATACAACTGTCAAGGATTTGATTATAAAATGAGTGAATGTCCTAATAGAAGAACCATAATCCTTATGGAAGAAGTTTATGAAAGGGAAGAAAGTAGAGAATCATGTGAAGAAGAGGAGGCCGAATGTGATGATGAAGTAGAACATGACAGTCCTAATTTTCCTTTGTATATTGTTAGAAGAGTGTTGAATGCACAAGTGATCGAAGATATGAATCAAAGAGAGAACTTATTCCATGGAAGATATAAAATTAAATATCAAGTGTGTTCTTTGATTATTGATGGCTGTAGTTGTGCTAATATTACTAGTTCTTATATGGTTGAAAAATTAAACTTGAAGAGTCAAAGACATACTCGTCCTTATAAACTCCAATAGCTTAATGAATGTAGTGAATTTAAACGAGACAAGTCTTGGTGAGTTTCAAAATTAGAAAGTATGTTGATGATATTCTTTGTGATGTGGTGCCCATGCAAGCATGTCATTTATTGTTGGGGAGGCCATGTCAATATGACAAGGATGCTCTACATGATGTAAGGACTAATAAATATTCTTTTGAGAAAAATGGCAACAAAATAAAATAGTCCTTGCTCCTTTGACTCCATTTCAAATGAGTGAAGATTATAGGCATATGAAAGAATTGAGTGAGAAAGCCAAGTGTAGAAATCGAAAGAAGGAAAGGAAAAGATTGAAAAGAAGAATGAAAAGAAAGAAGAGATAAAACAAGAGAGTTCAAGTGAGGAACATTCTTCTTATAATTCTTTCATGACTAATGTGTTTCTTGCTAGTTGTTTGGCTTATTGTGTAAATCATTTGAAGAAAAATTCAAGTGGAACTCTTCAAGAAAGAACTCCAAGTGAGGTGACCATACCCACCATTGCCCAAAGTGAAGATTTTTTCATTCTTCAAGGAGGTAAAATAGAATCTTTAGAAGTGTATCAAGGTATGATTGCTAAGCCTAATACCCTTTCTTTTTGTGATGAGCATAAGGATGTTTCAAGTGTTAGTTTGGGTATATTTATTTATTTTAATAATTTTTTGAGTTGTGAAGATACACTAAATAGTGATTCTAGTTGTTTTGATGGTTTGAATGACCTATTTACTTAGGAAGAAGTATTGATTGAGGTTGAGGAAAGAGTAAAGGTTGCATCTTTATGTAATTTTGGTTAGTTTGATCCATTGATTCCTATTGATCATGCTTTCTATTTTGAGGAATATTTACTAATTGGTGATGATTGCTTATTTGAAGGTGAATTGATTGGAAAATTTCAAGTTTTAATCCATTTGATTCTTTCTTGTTTGATTGTGAGATGGAATCTTTTGAGTTTGATTTGAATTTACCGATCAAAGGTTCCATTTTTTAGAAGTCGTTTGAGATTAAATGAGATTGTTTTGGAAGCTAAACTTTTTGAAAATTTTGAAAAAAAAAAATGTTCTTTACTTGGTGTAAACTTTCTAATTTGTTTCACTCATATATTTGATAGAGCTAATTTGTTCCACTACACTAGTGCTTTGAATTTAAAACAAGTTGATAACTTTTATGTGGATTTGTGTGATGAATTTACGAAACAGCATGCTAAATCTTTCTTGAATGATAATATTGGTGAAGCCAAGAGATTTGTTTTGTCTGAACATACCATCCTTATTCTTGATTTCTCATGTCCGTTTGAATTCAAGAATGGATTATTTATTTGGCTTATGCTTATGCTTGGACTTGATAAAGCTATGAGAGTTAATATTTTTCTTGATGATTCTTATATTGGGGCACACTTGGTGTGTAGATTGGAGGTATTTCATGATAATTCTCATATTGTATAGCTTTTATGCTTTGTTTTGCCCATGGGTATCATTAAATTTTGGTTTGAATGGTAGATTTGACTTACTTATTGGTTTGGATGCTTGGATTTACTATAAATTTGTTAAAATATGGTTTGCTTGCTAGTTTGAGGCACTTGTTTATATCCAAATTAAAATTTTACTAATGAAGCTCCCTTTTTTTACGAATTTCTTTTAAAGGAGGGAGGATGATACCATCTAGATCGATCAATTTAGATTCTAATTGGAGGCTACTTTCATAACGGGACGGCTACATGTATAATTTCTCCAATAATTAAGGACTACATTATATTTGGTGGCTATACTTGTAATAAATAACCCTTAAGGCTCCCTGTATAAATAACCCTTAAGGCTCTCATTTTAGAGTTAGCTTATTTTCATATTGTGAATGAAAACTCATTGAGAGTGTTTAGAATGAATTCCTATGTTAGTTGTTTACTTGTTAAGGTGAACTGGCAAGGGGATAACTTCCCCTTGAGGGTTGTTCCTATAATTTTGGATCAATTAAGTTTTAAATTGATTGGGTATTTATTTATTCCAAATGTTCTTTCAATTTCCTTAATTGGTTCTCTACTAAGTCTCTATTTTTCTATCCTTTTATTTGTATTCTTGTTATTTTGCTTCCGCGTTCGTATCATAATGAGTTTGATTAGTTTCTTTAGTAGTAGAAAAACTTGAGACCAGAATACGTGTATGGAGAACAAGACACTTGTCAAGACCCAAAATTCACTATAGGTCGTGATGGCGTCTAACGCTGCCGTCAGGCAAGCCAACATTGATTTACCAATTTAATTTCTCATTTTAGTATTTTGAAATAATTATTTTTCCTTAATTAAATAGTACGAAATATAACTTACAAGGTGAATGGTAATATTTGCACGTACTACAATAACGAACAACCCGTAGGAAACCCCCAATACCCGGTGTCACAAGTACATGAATATTTTCTAAAGAGTACAATAATAATACAACGTCTGTCCAGAATGTAAATAAGACGGAATAAAATAAATAGTACGATGGAGACTCAGTGGACTACGATGCGTAGCCTGAATTGCAGCTCACATAAAGTCTCCTTTACAGACGTGCCTACGCGCCAAGATGATCACCAAATGAACATGCCAGATCCTGCACATTTAGTGCAGAAGTGCAGTATGAGTACATAAATCAACGCGTACCCAGTAAGTATCTAGTCTAACCCCGGAGAAGTAGTGACGAGCGGTCGACATCGACACTTACTAGAGATTCAATAAAATAATATAATAATTCATAACATATATGAAAGGCACAACAATAGTGGGGTAAATCTATAAATTCCATAATATTCCAAATATTTCCTTTAAAGTATCAATTTTTCGATCTTGTATTCTACCTTAATAGCTCAGTAAAATGCCAAGTGTCAATTTAAAATAAATAAGGAATACCATAAAACGGCCAGCCATCACTGGAAGGTTTATCTCGTGAATATTCGGACTGCTAGCGAGATAACGCACGATTCTGCCGAGGTCGTTCGGTCCGATCTAGAATAATGTGTACACTACCGAGGATCGAGCAACACAAACCATAGATGCATCTATTATACTGCCGAGGCGTTTAGCCCACCCCACAAGAAAGCAAGGAAGTTAAGAATTACGAGACACATATTTATAATACAGTACATGATCACAAAATGAATATAATCTTTACCGTTTCTCAAATAACTCGCCCACAACTCAAAGTGTTAAGGCTCGTCCTAGTATACATATATTTATTTCTAAATCAAATTCAGTTATAACTTTAATTAATTAAGCCAACAGAACGAGTTCAAACAATTCAATTATTACATGATAAATTCCTAAGTCTACCCGGACATAAACATGCTTTAGCTACGTACGGACTCTCGTTACCTCGTGTATATGTAGCACCCACAACTAGTTGCACATAACAATAAATATCACCTAGGGGTAGTTTTTCCCTCACAAGGATAGACAGGAGACTTACCTCGCTCTGCAGTTCTAAAACCGGTTCCAACGCCCCTCTAACTCTCCAATTCAAGTGAAACGATCCAAAACTAGTCAAACAATGTGCAACTCAATCAAAATATACTCTAATGCTTATAATTAATCAATTCCTAACAATTCCCAACTTCGCTCTAAAAGTCAATAAAGTTAACCCTCGGGCCCACATGTCCGGATTCTGAAAACCTTCGAAGATAAACACTACCCTTAATATTACGAACTCAAATATATATTTTGTTCTTAATTCCATGTCCATATTCGTGGTAAAAATCCATAAATACTAATTTCTTGATTTTCCACCAAAATTCCAAATTTCTACAAATTCTCATGCTTTAATACATATATAAATCATGTATTTAACTCAGAATGTGAAAGAATCACTTACCAGTAATAGATGATGAAGATGGCATTCCAAAATATTTCCAAAATCGGCTTCCATGAATGAAATGAATTGAAAATGGGCCAAACCCCCATTTTAAAAGAACACACAGCCCAGCGACCTTTTGCATCTACGGTCCATTAGCCACTTTTGCGGCTCCGCACCTACGAAAATACCCATCGCAGGTGCGGTTCCCACTAAGCTCATCCAAGTCCGCTTCTGCAGACCAAATGCCGCACCTATGGCCTCGCTTCTGCGACGCTACGTCCGCAGGTACGAATCCGCATCTGCGGTCCCAGCCTTCCCAAGCAACTCCCCTTCTACGTCCCAGTGCTCGCATCTGCGATCATGCAGGTGCGAAAATTCATTCGCACCTGCGACCTCTACCGAGCTCACTCCCAGACGCTTCTACGGTCATTGCCTCGCTTCTGCGGTGAATCTTCCGCAGAAGTGGTTGCACCAACAACGAGAATTCTCCAGCTTTGCCTCAATTTCAAATTTCGATCCGATTTAAATTTGTTTCAAACTCGAGGTCCCCGGGATCCAGTCCGAACATACCAGCACATCCCACAACATAATACAAACTTAGTCGAAACCTCGAATTATATCAAACAATATCAAAACTATGAATCGACGACCAAAACCTTTCTTTAAACTTCCAAACTTTCAAATTTCGACGAACGTGTCCGAACTACAATTAAACATCCCGGAATAACGCAAAACCTTACGTGCAAGTCCCAAATCATGATACGAACCTATTTCAAGGCTCAAAACTCCAAACAGACATCGATAACATAAAAATCCACTTCACACCAAACTTATGAAATTTTAAAACTTTCCAAAATGCCAACCTTCCATAACAAGCGCAGAATTGCTCCCGGGTGATCCGATACTCAACCCGAACATACGCCCAAGTCTGAAATCATCATATGAAACTATCAGAACCCTCAAATCCTAATTCTGAGGTCGTTTACTCAAAAGTCAAACCTTAGACAATTCTTCCAACTTAAAGCTTCCAAAATTAGAAGTTTCTTTCCAAATCAACTCCAAACACCCGTACAAGTCATACTACCTGAAGTGATGCTACTCAGAGCCTCAAACCGATGAACAATGCGCTAGAGCTGAAAACGACCGGTCGGGTCATTACAACACCTATAATAAGTTGGACTCTATCAACATAAAATAGAAACCTTAAACTCCATAGTTGTATCCACCCCGGTATTTGTTAAATCAGAGGCTGGCACTACACCAATGCCACTCTTTTAGTGTTAAGTCGTACTCCCAAATATCTGATGGGCAATGATTTGAAACCACAAGTCTGTAATATTTCTTGTTATATGTCATTGCTCAACCCTCCAAGGAATATAAAATATTTATCAGCATTTGCTACTAATCTTGAAGGTTTAAAAAATATTTGAAATCAAGAATATAACAGCTGCACATAAATTGTATCACCTTTGCAAAATAATAAAAGATCATCATCAAAACTGAGCTGGACAACGCTCATTCCGGCACGCTTGAGAAGTTGTTTATCGTTTTGAAGTTGTGTCACGACCCAAAACCCAATCCATCGTAATAGCGCCTGTCGTGATACTAGGCAAGCCGACCTTTTCAAAACTCTTTTAAAATTTAATAGAAATAAATTAAGATATTTAAAATAACCGGAGTCTTTCATAAAAATGGGGGGAAAACCCAAATAAAACATAAGTGCGAAAAAATAGCCCGACATCGGGGTGTCACTGAATCATGAGCATCTAGATATCCAGTCTAATACAAATAGTGTCTGAGTATCAATATTGAAAAGAAAGAAAACATAGAAGGAGAGACAATGTCTGCGGACGTTTGCAGCTACCGCGTAGTCTCCGGTACTCGATCGCGCACAAACTCAACGACCTCCGTGATCAAACACACCTAGATCTGCACATGAAGTTCATGGTGTAGCATGAGTACAACCAACTCAGCAAGTAACAAAAATAAATAAAGAACTGAGAAGGTAGTGACGAGCTATACAAATACAATTCATTTTCAATAATTCTAGCAGAGAATAGACGTGCTTTCAAATCTGGCAGTTCAAGTCAAATCAGTTTATACAGTTACAGTGCAGGTAATCCACATATGGGATCTTTCAGAAATTTCACAACAATGACAGATAGCAACTAAGTGCATCAACAAATGAAAAACAAGTACAGCCTCTCAGGGCATCAGACACTCAACTCGTCACAACAGCTCAATCACTCGGCTCTCAGCCCTCTGTACTCACACTCAATAGGTACTTGCGCTCATTGGGGGTGTGCAGACTCCGGAGGGGCTCCTTTCAATCCAAGCGCTATATCCGCACGAACAACTCACGTGATGCACGAAAAACTCGCGTGCTATAGTATGAATATGTGGAACCGCACGGACAACTCACGTGCAATAGATTCAATACCTAACAGACAGGACCTCAGCCTCACTCAGTCATCAACCTCTCTAGTCTCTCGGGCTTTCGGCAATCACAAAGATCAGCCTAAACAAAGATAGCATAGTGTGTCAACAAAATCAAGAAGATGCTGAGATATGATATGTAAGTAAAACCATGACTGAGTACAAGACAACAATTAGCAAGTAGTTCAACACGTACGCGACCTCTGCGGGTCCCAACAGTACCATCATATAGCGTAAGCATGATTTTTAACATGATTTGCAGGCAAATTTCTACAACACAGGGAAAGCATATAGCTAGCAACAAGTTATTCAACTTTATAGTTTCATGGAATGAACCAAGTCCCAATTCCTACGGTGCATGCCCACGCGTCCGTCACCTAGCATGTGCGTCACCTCCAAAATACTCATAAAATCCAATAATCTAAGGTTTTGTACCCTCAGCACCAGATTTAAAACTGTTACTTACCTCAAATCGCGCAAAATCCTACTCCGCAATGCCTTTTCCCCTCGAACCAATCTCCAAACGCCCCGAATAGCCACAAGCAGTATGATATAATTAATATAGGCTAAAAAAATTAATTCCACAAGAAAAACACAAAATTATAAGCATTATCCGAAATCGGCTCAAACCCACCCCCTCGGGACCACGTCTCGAAATCCGACAAAAGTCACAAAGACCGAAAGCCCATTTACTCACGAGTTTAACCAGACTAAATTTATCAAAATCCGACATTATTTGGTCCTCCAAATCCCCAAAATCTCCTCTCCAATTCTCAAGCCATAAACCCCCAAATTTCACTTCAAGATGTCGCTAATTAGGTGGGGAAATCAGTTGGGTATCAAGATCTATGATTAAAAAACGATTACAAGAAGCTTACCTAATTAATCCCCTCGAAAATCTTCTCCAAAATCGTGAACCCTTGCTTTTAAACCTTCTGCCGAGACTTTTTGCATCTGCGGCCATTCACCCGCACCTGCGGGGCCACTTCTGCGGAAACATTCCCGCTGCTACGGAAGTCTTTTATCTGTTGCCTCCGCTTCCATGGTCAAAGGACCGCATCTGTGCTTATCGCAGGTGCGGGGAACCCATCACACTTGTGGCTCGATCTCGCTCCAGCGCCCACCTGCCGGCTCCCGCGGCCATTGCATATACGGGAATATCTTCGCACCTGTGACCTCTGCTCAACTCATCCTTGGCCGCTTCTGTGGGCTCCTACCCCGCTTCAGCGGGCTTGCACCTGCAGTGCCCACTCTGCAGGTACGGTTACATCAGTAGCAGCAGCACTTCAGTTGCTTCATCAACTCAAATATCACGTTCGTTAACCACCCGAAATTAGCCCGAGGTCCCCGGGACCTCAACCAAACATACCAACTAGTCATATGACCCAATGCGAACCTAGTCGAATCTTCAAATCACCCAAAAGAACATCAAAATACCGATTACACCCGGATTCAAGCCTAAAGAACTTCTAAACTTCCAAATTCCACAAACGATGTCGAAATCTATCAAACCACATCTGATTGACCTCCAATTTTGCACATAAGTCATATTCAACATTACGGACCTACTTCAACTTCCGGATCGGAATCCGACCCCGATAGCAAAAAGTCAACCCCCCGGTCAAACTTACCAAAAATTCGACTTTCGCCATTTCAATCATAAATTAGCTATAGACCTCAAATTCACAGTCCGAACATGCTCCTACGTCCAGAATCACCCAACGGAGCTAACGGAACCGACGAAACTCCACTCCGAAGTCGGTTTCGCACAATTCTGACTACGGTCAAAATCCTAAGACTTAAGCTTCCGTTTAAGGGACTAAGTGTCCTAAAAAACCCCGAAACCAAAAACATGACCTCCCGGCAAGTCAAATAAGCAGAAGTAGATACAGGGAAAACAATAAATAGGGGATCGATGCTAGTACACTCAAAATGACCGGCCAGGTCGTTACATCCTTCCCTTCTTAAAATAATCATTCATCCTCGAACGAGCATAGAGACATACCTGAAGTGGTCAAAAGATAGGGAGAACGGCTGCACATATCATGCTCGGCCTCTTCCTCGACTGACTGACCCCTTCATTGAACCTTCACAGACGCAATATTCTTCGACCTCAACTTTTGAACCTGCCTATCTAAGATTGCCACCGGCTCCTCAACATAAGATAAATCCTTGTCCTACTGGACTGAGCTGAAATCCAACACGTGAGACACATCGCCATTATACTTTCGAAGCATAGAAACATGGAATACTGGATGAACTACTGCTAGACTCGCAGGTAAGGCAAGCTCATAAGCAACCTCCCCAACACGTCGCAATAACTCAAATGGACCGATAAACCTCGGGCTCAACTTGCCCTTCTTCTCGAACCTCATAACACCCTTCATGGGTGACACCCGGAGCAAGACCCGCTCTCCCACCATGAATGCAACATTGCAAACCTTCTGATCCGCACAACTCTTCTGTCTGGACTGGGCTGTGCATAGTCTATCCTAAATCACCCTAACCTTCTCCAGAGCATCCTGAACCAAGTCTGTACCCAATAATGTAGCCTCGCCAGGCTTGAACCAGCCCACCGGAGACCTACATCGCCTACAATACAGAGCCTCATACAGTTCCATCTGGATGCTTGACTAATAATTGTTGTTGTAGGCAAACTCCGCTAGTGGCAAAAATTGATCCCACGAACCCCCAAACTTCATCACACATGCACGGAGTATTCCTCTAATATCTGAATAGTGCACTTGGATTGTCCGTCCGTCTGAGGGTGAAATATTGTGGTCAACTCTACTCGAGTACGTAACTCATGCTGCACTGCCCTTTAGAATCGTGATGTAAATTGCGTATCCCGATCAGAGATGGTAGATACTGGTACGCCATGAAGCCTGACAATCTCGCGGATATACACTCGAGCCAGCTGCTCGGAAGAATAGGTAGTCATCACAGGAATGAAATAAGCTGACTTGGTCAGCCGGTCCACAATTTCCCAAACTACATCAAACTTCTACTGATTCCGTGCAAGCCCAATAACGAAATACATAGTGATCCGCTCCCATTTCCACTACGGAATCACTAACTTCTAGAGCAACCTACCTGGTCGCTGATGCTTATAATTCACCTGCTGGCAATTTAGGCACCGAGCTACATACTCTAGTATGTCCTTCTTCATCCTCCTCCACCAGTAATGCTGCCTCAAGTCCTGATACATCTTCGGGGCAGCCGGATGACTAGAATACCGTGAACTGTGAGCCTCCTGGAGAATCAACTCACGCAAACCATCTATATTGGGCGCACATAGCCTGCCCTGCATCCTCAATGCACCATCATCCCCAATAGTGACCTTCTTAGCATCATCGTGCTGGACCATGTCCTTAAGGATAAGCAGATGGCAGTCATTACGCTGACGCTCCCTGATACGATCATAAAGAGAAGACCGAGAGACCACACAATCCAATACTCTACTCGGCTCAGAAACATCCAATCTAACAAACTGGCTAGCTAAGGCCTGAACATCCAATACCAATGGCCTCTCTGCTGCTGAAAGCTATGCTAAGCTCCCCAAACTCTCCGCCCGGCGACTCAAGGCATCGGCCACCATATTGGCCTTCCTCGGATGGTATAAAATGGTTATAGCATAGTCCTAAAGAAGCTCCAACTACCTCCGCTGACGCAAGTTAAGATCCTTCTATTTGAACAGATGCTGCAAAATCTGATGATCGGTGTAAATCTCATAATGGACCCCGTACAAATAGTGCCGCCAAATCTTCAAGGCGTGAACAATAGCTACTAACTCAAGGTCATGGACAAGATAGTTCTTCTCATGAGGTTTTAACTGGCATGAAGCATAAGCAATCACTCTGCCCTCCTGTATCAGAATACACCCAATACCGATCCGTGAGGCATCACAATACACTGTGTAAGAACCAGAAGCTGATGGCAAAACTAGAACTGGAGTCGTGGTCAAAGCAGTCTTGAGCTTATAAAAGCTCTCCTCACACTCCTCCGACCACCTGAAAGGAACACTCTTTTGGGTCAATTTAGTCAAGGGCGATGCAATAGATGAGAAGCCCTCCAAAAAATGGCGGTAATAACCAGCCAGCCCAAAAATACTTCGATTATCCGTGGCGGGGGCTGGTCTGGGCCAACTCTGAACTGCCTCTATATTCTTTGGGTCTACCTGAATACCCTCACTGGACACCACGTGTCCCAAGAATTCCACTGAACTAAGCCAAAACTCACACTTGGAGAACTTTGCATAAAGCTTCTCCTCCCTCAATCTCTGTAACACAATCCTCAAATGCTGGGCATGCTCCTCCTGGCTACGAGAGTACACCAGGATATCATCAATGAATACAATGATGAACGAGTCCAAATCAGGATGAAACACACTGTTCATTCGATGCATGAACGTTGTTGGGGCATTGGTCAGCCCAAAAGACATCACAAGGAACTCATAATGGCCATATCGGGTCCTGAAAGTTGTCTTAAGAATATTTGAGTCCCAAATCTTCAGCTGGTGATACCTTGACCTCAAATCAATCTTGGAGAACACCCTCGCTCCCTGAAGCTGGTCAAATAGATCATCAATACACGACAATGGATACTTGTTCTTGATTGTGACCTTGGCCAACTGCTTGTAATCAATACACACTCTTATAGTACCATCCTTTTTCTTTAAAAATAGAAACGGTGCATGCCAAGGTGACACGCTAGGCCGAATAAATCCCTTATCAAGGAGTTCCTGAAGATGCTCTTTCAATTCCTTCAACTCCCCCGGTGCCATGCGATATGGTGGAATAGAAATGGGCTGAGTGTCCGACACCAAATCAATACCGAAATCAATATCCCTGTTGGGCGGCATTTCCGACAGGTCTGCAGGAATCACATCCGAAAAATCTCGCACCACAGGAACATAATCAATAGCAGAGACCTATGCACTAACATCCCTCACAAAAGTCAAATAAGATAGACAACCCTTCTCAACCATCCACTGAGCCTTTAAGTATGAAATCACTCTACTGGTAACATAGTCTATAAAACCGCTCCACTCAACTCTCGGCAACCCCAGCATCGCTAACATCATGGTTTTAGCATAACAATCTAAAATAGCATGACATGGAGACAATCAATCCATACCCAATCTCACATCAAAATCGACCATACTAAGAAGAAAACGATCTACTCTGTTCTCCAGACTCCCAATAGTCACCACACATGACCAATATACACGATCCACAATAATAGTATCGCCTACTGGAGTGGATACATGAATAGATGAAACTAGAGACTCACGTGTCATATCTAGATAATGAGCGAAATACGAAGACACATATGAATAAGTGGAATCAGGGTCAAATAATATAGAGGCATCTTTTTGGAAAACTGAGACAATAGCTGTAATCACAGCATCTGAAGCAATGGCATCTGGTATGGCAGGGAGGGCATAGAAATGGGCCTGGCCACCCCCTGATATACCTCCCCCTCTCGGGCGACCCCTAGCTGACTGAGCCCCACCTCGAGCTGGCTGGACGGGTGGTAGATCTGTTGGTGCTGGTGCCATCGGCCGAGTACTCTGGTGTGGAGTCCCACTCAACAACAAAGGACAATCTCTCTTGATGTGACCAAAATCTCCGCACTCGAACAACCCCTCCTCTGACGAAACTGCTGCTCCTGGTGCCCAGAGGAACTACCCGTGGAAACTTGAGCTGACGAGGCATGGTGAGAACTCTGCGCTGGTAGTGTACTGAATGACGACTGGCCCTGCTGATGACTGTGCGACCCGTGGCCAGATGACGCACCACGATGGACTGGGCGAGTCATCTGCGCATGTCTGAAAGGACGACCCCTGCCGTGATGGAACTACCCCCAGAAGGGACACCACTAACTCCACCCTATCCACGAGGCATCTTGGCCTCCCTCTCAACCAGCTCTTAGCTGCGAACTATCTCAATCTAACAAGCAATGTCGACAACTTTGTCGAAAGTAGCGCCAAACACTCTATCTCTAGTCATAAGAAATCGTAGCTCAAAAGTGAGGCCATCTATGAACCTCCTGATCCTCTCCCTATCTATGGGAACCAACCAGATAGCATGATCGGACAAATCCGAGAATCACATCTCATACAGTGTCACAGACATATCACCCTGACGAAGCTGCTCAAACTGCCTGTGCAACTCCTCTCTACGGGACTGAGGCACGAACTTCTCCAGGAATAGACCGGAGAACTGCTGCCATGTAAGGGGTGCTGCGCCGATCGGCCTACGCCTCTCGTAAGCTTCCCACTAACTGAAGGCAGCCCTAGAGATCTGGAAGGTAGTGAACGAGACCCCACTGGTCTCTAGAATACCTGTTGTACGGAGTATCCTTTGACACCTGTCCAAGAAGCCCTGTGCATCCTCTCCCTAGGTACCACTGAAAGATGGAGGCTGGAGTCTCCCAAACCTCTCCAATCGATGCTGCTCATCATCAGGCATGACAGGTACCACATAGACCTAAGCAGCTGCAACCGGCTGGGCTGGTGGTGCCCCCGATGTCTGGAATTCGTGTATCACCTGCTCTGGTGTGCGGGCGGCGGGAGTTTGAGCACCTCCCCTAGCCTGAGAAGTGGCAGATGCGGTCGGAACAAAGATCGCCTGAGCTATACTGGTACACGCAGTCAGAATCTGAGCTAAGGCCTCCTGAAGGCCTGGAATCACAATAGGCATAGGTGGTGCCTGAGCTGGTGCATCAACAACTGGAATCTGGTCCTGATTTGGGGCAACTGGTGGATCTTCAGGTACTGCCCCAGCTGCTGTGCGAGCTGCACCTCTGCCCCTACCGTGGCCTCTACCACGACCTCGAGCTCTTGCGGCCCTGGCTGGTGGTACTGGTGGCTGTCCATCCTGTCCGGTAGTACGAGTCCTCACCATCTGTGAGAGAATGAAACAACAGATGTTTAGTTACTAGAATCAATAGATTCGCACGACGAGAATTCAAGAATGTAAAGTTTCCTAAGGGTTCTGTTGCCTCTCGATAATAAGTACAAACTTCATCGTACTGATCCGCAATACTTTTCTAAACCTTCTTATGACTCGTGAGATCTGTGTAACCTAGGCTCTCATACCAACTTGTCATGACCCAAAACCTAACCCGTCGTGATGGCGCCTATCGTGATACTAGGCAAGCCGACCATTCCAAAATACTTTTAAAATTTAATAGAAATAAATTAACACATTTAAAATAACGGGAATCTTTCATAAAAATAGGGGGTTAAGACCTAAATAAAACATAAGTGCGGATAAATAGCCCGATATTCGGGTGTCACTGAATCATGAGCATCTAGATATCCAGTCTAATACAAATAGTGTATGAGTATCAATACTGAAAAGAAAAAACATAGAAGGAGAGACAAGGTCTGCGGACGTTGGCAACTACCTCGTAGTCTCCGGTACTCGATCGCTCACGAACTCAACGACCTCCGTGATCAAACGAAGCTAGATATGCACATGAAGTGCATGCTGTAGCATGAGTACAACCAACTCAGCAAGTAACAGAAATAAATAAAGAACCGAGAAGGTAGTGACGAGCTATACAAATACAATTCATTTTCAATAATTCCAGCAGAGAATAGACATGCTTTCAAATCCGGCAGTTCAAGCCAAATCAGTTTATACAGTTACAGTGCAGGTAATCCAGATATAGAATCTTTTAGAAATTTCACAACAATGACAGATAGCAACTAAGTGCATCAACAAATAGAAAACAAGTACAGCCTCTCAGGGCATCACACACTCAACTCATCACAACAGCTCAATCACTTGGCGCTCAGCCCTCAGTACTCACACTCAATAGGTACCTGCGCTCACTGGGGGTATGCAGACTCCGGAGGGGCTCCTTTCAGCGCAAGCGTTATATCCGCACGGACAACTCACGTGCTACACAGACAACTCATGTGCTATAGTATCAATATGTGGAACCGCACGGACAACTCACGTGCCATAGTATCAATAACTCACAGACAGGACCTCGGCCTCACTCAGTCATCAACCTCTCTAGTCTCCCGGGCTCTCGAACATCACAAAGATCGGCCCAAACAAAGATAGCATAGTGTATCAACAAAATCAAGAAGAGGCTGAGATATGATACGCAAGAAAAACCATGACTTAGTACAAGACAACAATTAGAAAGTAATTCAACAAGTACTCGACCTCTGCGGCTCCGAACAGTACCGTCACATAGCCTAAGCATGATTTCTAACATGATTTGCAGCCAAATTTCTATAACACAAGGAGAGCATATAGCTAGCTACAAGTTATTCAACTTTACAGTTTCACGGAATGGACCAAGTCCCAATTCCTACGGTGCACGCCCACGCGTCCGTCACCTAGCATGTGCATCACCTCCAAAATACTCACAAAATCCAATAATCCAGGGTTTTATACCCTCAGCACCAGATTTAAAACTGTTAATTACCTCAAATCGCGCAAAATCCTACTCCGCAATGCCGTTGCCCCTCGAACCAATCTCCAAACGCCCCGAATAGCCACAAGCAGTAAGCCAAAATCCAAAATTGGCCCAAACCTAGCCCCCCGGGCCTATGTCTCGAAATCTGAAAACGCCAATTCGAAAGCTCATTCACTCACGAGTCTAACCATACTAAATTCATCAAAATCCGACATCATTTGGTCCTCCAAATCCCCAAAATTCCCTCTCCATTTCTCAAGCCCTAAAATCCAAAATTCACTTCACGGTCTCGCTAATTAGGAGGGGGAAATCAGTGGGGAATCCAGATTTATGATTAAAAAACGAGTACAAGAAGCTTACCTCAATAATCCCATCATAGGTTTTCTCCAAAATTGCCCAAGTCCGGGACTCAAATGGTGAAATAAGACTAAAATCACGAACCCTTCCTTTTAAACCTTCTACCCAGACGTTTTGCATCTGTGGCCATTCACCCGCACCTGCGGGGCCGCTTCTGCGGAAACATTCCCGCTCATGCAGAAGTCACTTATCCGCTTCCTCTACTTTAGCGATCAAAGGACCGCATCAGCGCCTATCGCAGGTGCGGGAAACCCAACGCACCTACGACTCGATCTCGCTCCTGTGCCCACCTGCCCGCTCCTGCGCCATCGCATGTGCGGGAAACTCTTCGCACCTGCGACCTCTGCTCAACTCATCTTTGGCAGCTTCTGCGGGCTCGCACCTGCGATGCCCACTCCTCAGGTACGGTTACATCAGCAGCAGCAACATTTCAGCTTCTTCATTAACTCAAGAATCACGTCCGTTAACTACCCAAAATCAACCCGAGGCCCCCGGGACCTCAACCAAACATACCAACTAGTCATATGACCCAATGCGAACCTAGTCGAACCTTCAAATCACCCAAAACAATATCAAAACACTGATTACACCCGGATTCAAGCCTAAAGAACTTCTAAACTTTCAAATTTCACAAACGACATCGAAACCTATCAAACCACATCCGATTGACCTCAAATTTTGCACACAAGTCATATTCAATATTACGGACCTGTTCCAACTTCCGGAATTAGAATCCGACCCCGATGTCAAAAAGTCAACCCCCGGTCAAACTTCCCAAAAATTTGACTTTCGCCATTTCAAGCTTAAATTAGCTACAGACCTCAAGCGACAATTCAGACACGCTCCTAAGTTCAAAATCACCCAACAGAGCTAACGGAACCGATTGAACTCCATTCCGAAGTTGTCTTCACAAAGTTCTGACTATAGTCAAAATCCTAATACTTAAACTTCCGTTTTAGGGACTAAGTATCCCAAAACACTCTGAAACCAAAAATAAGACCTCCCGGTAAGTCAAATAAGCAGAAACAGATACGAAACAAATAGTAAATAAGGGATCGGTGCTAGTACACTCAATTCCAGCTCATTACTTTTGTTTTGTAACTTTTGTCATGGAAAAAGATGGACAAGAAAGTTACAAAATTGAATAGATTTTTTTGTGATTAATGCAAATTTATATTAAGAAATTGAGAAACTTTTCGATCCGAAACGACATTGAGGATGTTGAAGGGAAATGTAGATGCAAATATCACTACTTTAAATGAATGTACTCGAAAAGGCTTGCAAGGAAGCCACAGGAGGTGAAGCATTTTAAGGTTGCGTAATCTGCATTGGCTGGCATGGCACCATAGGGATTTACACCGTAATATATCCGCATCTGCAAGACATGATTAACAAGATCAATTGGCACATTTGTAACTCAAATTTAAAAGAAGTTCAATTTTTCACAAATTTATACAGTTGATACATTTAAAATTATCAAATTCAAGTATTGGAGTAAATAAAAACTACTCATGACAATATCTAAAGTATGCAATGCAACATAAAACAGTCCCATGAACTATCACACGTATAGTTTAAGTATTCCGTAGAATCCATTATCAAGTTAGACCGGATTACACTAAATCAACCTTCACTACTGGATGTAATAATGGACGATGGTACCAACACTATTGATGTATCATTTAGGTGGTTCAATAACAACCAAATTTAATAAGAGACCTTAAACTTTTTTACAAGGCATAAAAGTCTTATTTTTACAAAACATATGTAAAATATTAGTGTCAATTTATTTACTTGTTATTTATCGTGTAGTATTCTTACAAGAAGTAAAGCGTCTAAGTTCACAATAAATATCTTATTATAATATTATTATTTATTTTGATAAGGGTTAATTCAAGTAATGAAATGTTAGTTATGTGGTTGTAATACATTACCTTGGATCTTGTTGTAAAAAAGATTATTTACTAATGTAACAATTTGAGTATTTTATTACAAAGTTATAACATTTCTATATTTATTAAAAAATAGTGAATTCTTTTTTTATTTTTAATTTATAAAGATTTTTTCCTTTTTTGGCTACAAACTTCGATATTATCTAAGGAAAAATAAAATCATAAAATACACTTTTAGAACTTGTTGTGGCCCAAAGTTTTTGGAGCCTAAAACAAATATTTACTAGGTTCCTACTTCGGCTTTTCACTCGGGGAAAAGACAAGAGTACCTATAAAAGTTAAAATATTTACCCTGCTCTACCCATAAAATAATTCTATCCATTTAATAATTACAATCCCTACTCATTTAAGCTAAACGGACGAGTATCTCAAAATAACTACTCACGCTAATCCCCTACCTATAAAATTGAAAAAGCTGCTCAAATTTTGGCAGAATTTCACAAAACTTAGCGCACAAAAACTGAGATTCCACAGCATCACAAGAACGTTGTTGATGATTTGAAGATCGTAAGCCTGAAAAAATAGAGCGAAGATGCTGATTTGAGTAAAAATATTAAAATTCTAACTTTTTCTCCTTAAATTCGGTAGAAGTAAAAATATTTTCAATCTGTTCGGATGATAGCAGCTGATTTGACTTTCGAAGATGCTGAAACTTTTGCTGCTCAAATTTGCATCGTGTTGTTCAGTTTTTTATTTCGTAGATTACAGAAGTTTAGCGTTCAAACTTTGGAATTTTTAACTGAAAATTCTGTTGTCGGTTTGGTTATCTGGAATCTGAATCATAAAAGCTGATTTGAGTTCGAAAAATCTTCTACTGAAATTCAGTATTTGACAGTAACACTGTTGAAAATTGCACTATCGAGATTCAATGTTGTGCATAAAAGTAGTTATAAGTTCAAAATCTGTATAACCATGGAAAATATATCAATTTTTCTGCAGCATAGTGGAGAATGGGATGATAACCGTAATTTTATAAACTTTCATGTTGATGCAATTCTAATAAAGACATGTTGGGAATTTAAACAACTTCTGAGAGAGATTGCAAAGCAGGTGCAAAAGGACAGTAACACAATGGTTATTCAGTATGTTGTTGCTCAAGGATATTCGTCAATTACAATTTACAGCGATATCAGTGTTAGTGTTTACATAAAATTGAAAAAAATAATTATAGGGATGACAACATTCCCACTATGTGTGTCGTTTGCTAGAAATACTATAGCTGCAAGCACACCAGTTTCGATGTACAATTGTAAACAGTGATATGATCATCACTTTTGATGTGCAAGAAGGAGATGACACCAGTATAGCACTTGATGATGCAAATATCATAACTGATCAATTTCATCAAAAAGTTAAAAAATAATAAATTTACAAAGGCAAGAACCTGCTGGATCTCGTTAGGAAACAGTATGCCGTTAGAGAAAAATGTCAATATCGGATTAATAAATCATGCCCAAGAAGGTTCGTCTGTATTTTTTGAAGTAAAGACTATATGATATCTATATAGTATATCACGATGCTATATAAGCATAATACGTGAGTATAGAATTGCACTAGTTTTTGTGTGTTTTTTTTATTAGTAAAAAATATGATACTGATATAGTATATCACTATGTTATATTAGTATACTATGTGAGTATAGAATTGTATTGATTTGTATGTGTATTTTTTATCAGTAAAATATGATACTGCTATGGTATATAAGTATGCTACATCAGTATACTATATGAGTATAGAATTATACTCGATTTTGTGTGTGTGGTTTTTATCAGTAAAAGATGATATTGATATAGTATATAAGTCTGCTATATAAGTATAACGACCCGATCGGTCGTTTTGAGCTTTAGCATTTCATTTGGTGGTTTGAGACTTTGAGTAGTCCCATACTATGTATTATGACTTGCGTGTATGATTAGTTTCAGTTTTTGAGTTGTTCTGGGTAGATTTGGAAGAATAATTCTCGTTTTAGAAACTTTAAGTTGAAAGAGTTGATTAATATTTTAGTTTTGGATAAACGGACTCTGTATCAGATTTTAATTATTCAAATAAGTTTGTATGATGATTTGGACATGTCCACAAAGTTTTGTTAAATTCCGATGATGTTTGGATAAGTTTGAGTTGTAAGGTGATTTGTTTCGATTTCGACGTTGATTTGAGCATAAAGGTTACCATATTGAGCAAACGGCTTTTGATTCATATTTTGACTAAACCATTATATCCGTATCGTAATTTTGGAACCATAGCAACTGAAATCATCAAGTTTCGACATCATATGAGGAATTTATGATCATTTTACTAAGAATTTGGTTGCTAGATTTTTCAGATTGATTACGAAATTGTCAATAAATTCGTATATAAAAATCGGCACTATTTTCAAATATTGCAACCAACATATATCCTTCATAATTATAAGATAAAATGTGGTGATTCAAAAGCCTAACTTGACTGTAATTTTATGAGGAATCCATTGGAGACATCAAAAGCTAGTTCCGGGATTGTTTGGCACAAGAAAAGAGGCAGAACATCTGGGCATTGTTGGCTATTAATTTTGTTGGAATTTTTCTCATCTTGAAAGTTTGGGATTGGGAGAATTCAATGATGTTCTTCAAGTTTCTTCCATTGGGTAAGGTCTAAACCATAACCTAAGTATTGTTCTTTGATTCATTCCCTTGGTTTATGCTTTAATCCATGATTTCAATTGAAAACCCATTTAATTCTTTAAGTCAAGACCTAGGGTCATGTCTTAAATTTTAAAAATTGAAAATAAGTTAGAGGCATTTATTTCCTGATTCCTTTTGGAGTTTTGTTCTCCTATATTAGGAAACAAACATACTCGAATTTGGCGAGTTTAGGAGAAGTATTTCGGGAGATATGAGACCCAACTAGTATGGGTTGGACTCTTGGGTTATGAACACCCAAGAGCGATGTTTTGGCGAATTGATTGAGCTATCAGACTCCGATTGAGTCGGTTTTCGTTCGTGTGAGGCGGGACCGATGTTGACTTTTTGGAGAAAAATATAAAAAATATAGCTTTATTTATTGTAATTGGTTTATCTTGTATTGTTTGATGTTATTAAATCTTTTTTATTAGTCTTAAGCCGTATGGAAGCAAATGTTATGTCACGACCCAAAATCCAACTAGCCGTAATAGCACCTAACCCAACCCGCTAGGTAAGCCAGTTAACAATAAACCAATTCAAATGAGATATATTGAGACAAATAAATGATAAAATAGCTTAATCTTTATTCATTTCGCAAGGACTGGTAGTACAAATTATGAGCTTTTAAGATTTAGAATTTACAAAGCTGTAAGAAATAAAATACATCATCAATTTGAAATGTACATAAACAGATTTTCATAAGTCTAAAGCTACCATGAGCAAGAGGTAGCTAAAATCGGAATGCAGGTACGTCTTTGTCACGACCCAAAATCAACCGTCGTGATGGCACCTATTGTGGAACTAGGCAAGGCAACTACTCAACCAGTTCAACCAAGTAAATGCTTTGAAAATTAAACGAAAATAGTTAATATTTAAGAAAACCCTTTTAAAACCCGAATTAAAACCACAACGGAATACAAATCTCACCCAAAAGAATCGAGGTGTCAGAGAGTACATGAGCATCTAAACCAGGATACAACTTACTACAATGTCTAAGGAATAAGAACTGAAATACAAATAAAGATAATGAAGAAGAGTCAAGGCCTACGAACGGCATGTAGCTGCCTCGATAGTCTCCGAGATCTCGACTCCTCACTCAGTAGCCGTCGTAACTGAAAGCACCTGGATCTGCACACGAGGTGCAGGGTGTAGCGTGAGTACAACCAACTCAATAAGTAACAAATCCAAACTATGGGCTGAAAGTAGTGACGAACTCAACCGGCATAGTTCAATACAGAAAATAACTGTGCAGAAACGTAGACATGCTTTCAAGTTTGATAGATATCTCAAAACAGTAAAATGGATCAAATATGAATGATATGAAGAATATAACTCATCTACTTCTACAATGCCAATGCACATGCTCTATGTGACGCACCATGCTGATAGCCTCATGTGCTCACACTCTGAAATGCCCAATCACTCCGTACTATATATGGTCCATACGACACAGGGAAGATCTATCCCGGAATATATACATCACTGACCATCAGTCACCTAGTACCGAGTAGGGTCATTCCAGCCCGTGGAGAAGATCCATCTCTAGGTATATAATGTTTCGGACAAGATCCATGTCCAGGGAAGATCCATCCCTCAATATAATCAATTGCGCTCACTGGGGGTGTGTGCAGACTCCGGAGAGGCTCCTTCAGCCCAAGCGCTATCATAAATCAGTATAACCGCTGCAGCGTGCAGCTCGATCCCATAAATGTCACTCATAATTAGGCCCTTGGCCTCACTCAGTCATCAATCTCTCCAGTCTCTCTCTCACGGGCTCACAATGTCATGATACTAGCCCGGAAACAATGATATGATGTATCAATAAATAACAACAGAGATTGAGATACAAAATGAAATGAGTGAATATGACTGAATACGAACTATCAATGAAATCAGTAAGACAGCAAAAAGAAACGACCACCATAGTCCCCAACAGTACCGGCATAAAGCCTAAACATGATATCTAGCATGAGTGACAACTCAATTACTTTATCACATGATGAGAACATGGATATCAATAAGATAGAACCACTATAAAGTGCCATGGAATCAACCATGTTACAATTCTCACGGTGCACGCCCTCACGGCCATCACATGGCATGTGCGTCACCTCAATACCAATCACATAACACATAAGTTCGGGGTTTTGAAACCTCTGAACCAAGTTTAGAAGTGTTACTTACCTCAATCCGTGCAAATCCCTACTCCAATACACCTTTCCCTCGCAAGTCAGCCTCCAAATGACCCGAATATAGCCACAAGTAGTACAATACAGTCAATACGGGATAAAGGAATCAATTCTATAAGAAATTACTAAGTTATAAATCAAAATCCGAAATTGGTTCAAAACCGACCCCGGGGCCACGTCTCGAAATCCAACAAAAGTCACAAAATACGAAAGCCCATTCAACCACGAGTCTAACCACACCAAACTCACTCATATCCGATCACAAAATCCCATTCAAAACCTCAAAAATCTAGCCTAAGAACTTTTCCTTAGTTTCCCCAAATTTTCACCCCAAATCACAAATCTGACGATACAATTAAAGGCATAATCATGGAAATTAACCAAAACTTTATATAAATCACTTATCCCAAACACCCACCTGAAAATCCCTCCAAATATCGCCTTCTACCAAGCTCCCAAATCAATTTTGTGATATGAACTGGAAACCCGCGATTTTGAATCTTTTATTTTTCCCAGGTACGCCTCCTTCGCGAACGCGGAAGCACCCTCGCGTTCGCGAAGCACAAGTTGCCTCTGACCAAAAATCCCTTCTACGCGAACACGATCAAACACTGGCGAACGCAAACCTTCACTGACCCCTCTCATCGCGAACGCGGCCTCACCCTCGCGAATGCGTAGACCAATAGCACGGGGTCCCCAGCTGCCTCTTTTATTCTTCGCGAACGCGTCCCCCATCTCGTGTTTGCGATGCACTCTCAGTCCAAACCTTCGCAAATGCGTCCTCTTCTTCGCGAACGCGAAGGACAAATCTTCCTCAGCTACCAGATGCCCTTCGCGAACGCGAGACCACTCTTGCGAACGCGTAAGAGGAAACTAGAACAACTACACCAGCAGTCTTCAGCCATCAAGCCAAGTCAAACAATGATCCGCCAACCATCCAAAACTCATCCGAGGCCCCTAGGACCTCAACCAAACATACCATAATGTCCCAAAACACGATACGAACTTAGTCGCACCCTCAAATCACCTCAAACAATATCAAAAACACAAATTGCACATGGATTCAAGCCTAATGAACTTTAAAATTTTCAAATTCTATAAATGACGTCAAAACCTATCAAATCACGTCCGGTTGACCTCAAATTTTGCACACAAGTCAAAAATGACACCATGGACCTACTTCAACTTCCGAAATCAGAATCCGATCCCGATATCAAAAAGTCCACTCCGGGTCAAACTTTCCAAAATTCCAACTCTCGCCATTTCAAGCCTAACTTAGCTATAAACCTCCAAATCACAATCCGAACACGCTCCTAAGTGCAAAATCCCCCAACGGAGCTAACAGAGACATCAAAATTCAAATCCGGGGTTGTTTACACATAAGTCAACGTCCGTTCGGCTTTTCCAACTTAAGCTTTCCATTATGAGACCAAGTGTCTCAATTCATTCCAAAATCTCTCCAGACCTGAACCAACTAACCTAATAAGTCATATAGCAGCTATAAAGAACAAATGGAGCAGTAAATAGGGGAACATGTCTACAATTCTCGAAACAACTTGCCGAGTCGTTACATCTTCCCCCTCTTAAACAAACGTTCATCCTCGAACGGGTCTAGAAACATACCTGTAGTCTCAAATAGGTGTGGATATTTTCTCCGCATCTCCCGCTCGGTCTCCCAAGTAGCTGCCTCCACGGGCTGACCTCTCCACTGCACCTTCACTGAAGCTATATCCTTTCATCTCAACTTTCGCACCTGCCGATCCAAAATGGCCACCAGCTCCACATTAGACGGATCCACGACATGAGACGGATCACCGACATACTTACGGAGCATAGAAACATGAAATACTGGTTGCACACTTGACAAGCTAGGTGGAAAGGCAAGATTATAAGCCACCTCTCTAATCCTCTGAAGTGCCTCAAAAGGTCCAATGAACCGAGGGCTCAACTTGCCCTTCTTTCCGAATCTCATAACACCCTTCATGGGTGAAACCTTCAGCAGAACCTTCTCCCCAATCATGTAAGCAACATCATGGACCTTCCTGTTGGTATAACTCTCTGTCTGTACTGCGCTGTACAAAGCCGCTCCTGAATAAATTTAACCTTGTCAAATGCATTCTGAACCAGGTCAGTACCCAATATCCTAGCCTCCCCCAGCTCGAACCAACCCACCAGAGATCTACACCGTCTCCCACACAAAGCCTCATACAGAGCCATCTGAATGCTCGCTTAGTAGCTATTGTTGTAGGCAAATTCCGCGAGTGGCAGAAACTGATCCCAAGAACCCCCAAAATCAATGACACAAGTGCGTATCATGTCCTCCAATATCTGAATAGTGCACTCGGACTGTCCGTACGTCTGAGGGTGAAATGTTGCGCTCAACTCAACCTGGGTGTCCAACTCTCATTGTAGTGCTCTCCAGAACTATGATGTAAACTGCGTGCCTCATTCTAAAATGATGGACACTGGCACACCGTAAAGGCGGACGATCGCTCGGATGTAAATCTCAGCCAACCTCTCTGAAGAATAAATAGTACCAACTGGAATGAAGTATGCAGACTTGGTTAGCCGATCCACAATCGTCCAAATAGCATCAAACTTCCTCGAAGTCCGTGGGAGCCCAACTACGAAATCCATGGTGATCCGCTCCCACTTCCACTCTGGAATCTCTAACCTTTGAAGTAATCCACCCGGTCTCTGATGCTCATACTTCACCTGCTGACAGTTAAGGCACCGAGCTACAAACCCCACTATATCCTTCTTCATTCTCCTCCATTAATAGTGCTACCTCGAGTCTTGATACACATTTGCGGCACCCAGATGAATAGAATACTGCGAACTGTGGGCCTCCTCAAGAATCAACTCACGTAGCCCATCACCGTGCTGAACCATGTCCCTAAGGACGAGCAAATGGGGATCATCATATTGGCGCTCTCTGATGCGATCATATAAGGAAGACCGAGAAACCACACAAGCTAGAACCCGACTGGGCTCCGAAATATTCAATCTCACAAACTGGTTGGCCAAAGCCTGAACATCAACTACAAGATGTCTCTCCCCAATAGGAATGAATGCAAGACTACCCATACTCACCGCCTTCCTACTCAAGGCATCGGCCACCACATTGGCCTTCCCGGGATGATACATAATGGTGATATCATAGTCTTTTAGTAGCTCCAACCATCTCCGCTACCTCAAATTTAGATCTTTTTGTTTGAACTAGTGTTGGAGGCTTCGATGATCTGTAAACACCTCACAAGACACACCGTAGATATAATTCCTCCAAATCTTCAATGCATAAACGATGGCAGCTAACTCCAAATCATGAACAGGGTAGTTCTTCTCGTGAGACTTCAACTGGCGCGAAGAATAAGTAATCACTCTACCCTCCTACATTAAGACACACCCAATGCCGATCCGAGAAGTATCACAATATATTGTATAAGATCCTGAAGCTAATGGAAAAACTAGAACTGGATATGTGGTCAAGGTAGTCTTGAGCTTCTGAAAGCTCTCCTCACACTCATCCGACCACCTGAAAGGAGCACCCTTTTGGGTCAATTTGGTAAAGGGCGATGCAATAGACGAGAAACCCTTCACGAAGCGACGATAGTAACCAGCCAAGCCGAGAAAGCTCTGAATCTTCGTAGTTGAGGACGGCCTGGGACAACTCCAAACCACCTCTATCTTCTTCGGATCCACCTGAATACCCTCACTGGACACCACGCGTCCCAAGAACACCACTGAGCTAAACCAAAACTCACACTTGGAGAACTTGGCATAAAGTTTCTCCTCCCTCAACCGCTGTAACACAATCCTCAAATGCTGGGCATGCTCCACCTAGCTACGAGAGTACAACAGGAAATCATCAATGAACACTATAACAAACGAGTCGAGATAAGGCTGAAACACATTGTTCATCAGATGCATGAACGTTGCTGGGGTGTTTGTCAGCCCAAAAGAAATCACAAGGAACTCATAATGACGATAACGAGTCCTGACGGTTGTCTTTAGAATATCCGAGTCCCGAATCTTCAACTGGTGATACCCAGACCTCAAATCAACCTTGGATAACACCCTTGTTCCCTGAAACTGGTAAAAACGATCATCAATATGTGGCAAAGGATACTTGTTCTTGATTGTAACTTTGTTCAACTACCTATAATCAATGCACATCCTCATAGTACTATCCTTCTTCTTCACAAACAGAACTGGTGCACCCCAAGGTGACACGCTAGGCCGAATAAACCCTTTATCAAGGAGTTCCTGAAGCTGCTCCTTCAATTCCTTCAACTCAGTTGGTGCCATGTGATATGGTGCAATAAAAATAGGCCGAGTGCCCGGCACCAAGTCAATATCGAAGTCAATATCCCTGTCGGGTAGAATGCCTGATAAGTCTGCAGGAAATACGTCCGGAAACTCCCACACCACCGGAAAAGAATCAATAGTGGGAGTATCAGCACTAACATCCCTCACAAATGCCAAATAAGATAAACAACCCTTCCTAACCATCCGACGGGCCTTCAAATATGAAATCACTCTGCTGGGAACATAGTCTAGAGAACCTCTCCAATCAACCCTTGGCAATCCCGGCATCGCCAACATTACGGTCTTAGCGTGACAATCTAGAACAGCATGACATGGACACAAATAATCCATACCTAAAATCGCGTCAAAGTCCACCATAATAAGCAACAAAACATCAACTCTAGTCTCTAGACTCCCAATGGTCACTACACACAACCGTTATACACGGTCCACAATAATAGTATCGCTCACCATCGTAGAGACATGAATAGATGAAACTAAGGACTCACGGGGCATATCCAAATGAGGAGGAAAATACGATGAAACATATGAATAAGTGGAACCAGGGTTAAATAGTATAGAGGCCTCCCTGTGGCAAACTTAGACAATACCTATGATCACTGCGTCTGAAGCAACAACATTTGGTCTAGCAGGAATAGCATCGAATCGGGCCTGACCGCCATTTGAGCTTCACCCCGAGATGGCTAGGTAGGTGGTGAAGTAACAGGTGTTGAAGTCGTAGGCTGACTCCTCTACTGAGCTGGACCGCCAGTAAGGCGGGGACAATACCTATTGATATAACCCATATCTCCACACTTGAAACAACCCCTCCTCGTGAATGGCGGTGGGGACTGGAGGGAGCCTCGAGCACCAGAATACCTGCTAGAAGAACCTGGTGTCGATAAGCCCTAAACTGAATGTGCATGCGACAAACTCTGAGTTGGAAGGCATTGAGAGATGACTGGCCCTGATGTGTACTGTATGAACCATGGCCGGATGATGCACCACGGTGAACTGGACGAGTCGTCTAAGCATGCCTATAAGGACGACCCCTTTCGTGGTAGAACTGACCTCCAGAAGGAACACCACTAAAACCTCCTGACCTACGAAGCCTCTTGGCCTCCCTTTCAACCCTCTCCTGACTGCGGACCATCTCTATATGCCGACTACCTCATCAAAAGTAGCACCAGATACCCTCTCCCAGGTCATAAGCAACCGCAACTGATATGTGAGGCCATCGACGAACCTCCGAATCCTCTCTTTATCAGTGGGAACCAGCCAAACTGTGTGATGAGCCAACTGAAAAAACCTTATCTCATACTGCGTCACAGACATGACATCCTGACGAAGCTGCTCAAACTGTCTGCTTAGCTCCTTTTTGCGAGACTGCGGCACGAACTTCTCTAAGAAGATAACGGAGAACTCCTACCATGTAAGTGGTGATGCACCGACTGGCCTGCACCTCTCATAAGCCTCCCACCATCTGAAGGCAGCCCCAGATAACTGACAAGTAGTGAATGAGACCCCACTGGTCTCCAGAATACCCATTATCTGAAGCATCCGCTCACACCTATCCAGAAAGCCCTAAGCATCCTGTGACTCAAAACCGCAAAATGATGGAGGTCGAAGCCTCCCAAATCTCTCAAACCTCTTCTGCTCATCAACAGCCATAACGGGGACTACCGGGGCCTGAGCAGCTGTAACCGGCTTGGCTGGTAGTGCCCCCAGTATCTGAAGTCCCTGCAACAGGGGTATGTGTACCTCCCCAGGCCTGAGAAGTGGCAGGTGCGGCCTGAGCCGAAACTAGCTAAGCAAGGCTAGTGCAAGCTGTCAATATCTGGGCCAAAGCGTCCTAAAGGCCTAGAATCACAATGGGCACAGCCGGTGCCTGAGCTGGTGCCACAACCCAAAATTCAACTAATTGTGATGGCACATAATCCAACACGTTATGTAAGCCAATTACCAACTATCCAATTCCAATGAAATATAATAAGGCAATTAACTAAAAGAAAATATATGAAACTAATACATTTCTCCAAGAACTGGTAGTACAAATCATGAGCTTCTAAGAATAGAGTTTACAAAGCTCGTATGAAATAAATACATCATCTGTTTGAAAAGTACATAAACAGAGTTTTATGAATCTAAGGCTACATGAACAAGAGGCAGCTACAACCGAAATACAGGTACATCTTCAGATCCAGCTCCTGACGAACGCATCAACATCAACAGCCAGCATCTGCATGCAAGGTGCAGAAGTGTAGTATGAGTACAACTGATCCCATGCACTCAATAAGTAACAAACCTAACCTTAGATTGAAAGTAGTGACGAGCTTGTACCAAGGTCGGGTCCACCACCAATAACCAACAACAATTCATAACAACATAAAGCAAGTAACAAAAGAAGTAACTCAGAGATAAAATGCTTAGCTTAATTATGATTTCTGAAAATAGTTCTGCCTTCCAAGTACATCAGTGAAAACCCAAATCATTACCGAAATTGCCAAAACAATATGAATAAGTTTGAAAACAGTAATTTTCCCAAAAGTCCTTTCAATAATAATTAAGATGTTTCATCTCCTTTCCAGATAGCCAGTGGTAAAATGCAGCACTAGGCCCATATGCCAATATGTGTGAGAAATCATGAATGACGTGATACCGTACAACATGAGAAAAATGCATCTGTATACTTGTATGCCATATGTGCATGTCTATGCGATGCACTAAGTGATAAAACCATATGCATGCTCTCAGAGTATCATTTCACTCAGTCCTCACAGTCACTCAATCCTCCCAATCGCTCGGCACTCGGCACTCGCACTCAGTATGTACCTGCACTCACTGGGGGTGTGTACAGACTCCGTAGGGGTTCCTTCAGCCCAAGCGCTATAATCTGCACAAACAACTCACGTGCTATAGTATCAATATCTATATCCGTACGGACAACTCACGTGCTATAATAAAGCCTATAAGACCTGTTGCAGGCGGGCATCCCCGATCCACATAATAATAACATATTTAAAGCCAATATGGACTACTGCGGCGTGCAGCCCGATCCAATAATCATCCTCACAGTCAGGCCCTCGGCTTCACTCAGTCATCAAACTTTCTAGTCTCTCGACTCACAATGTCATGAAATTATCCCAAAATGATGATATGATGAATCAATAAATAGCAACAGAGACTAAGAGATGATATGAAATGAATGAACATGACTAAGTATGAAATTTCATTTTAAACAAATAATTCAATAGTAATATGACCTCTGTGGGTCTCAATAATACTGGCACATAGCCTCAGCATGATTTTTAATATGATTCTCAACTCAATTTCTTTAACACATAAAACTAAATAGAAAATGCCAAGATTATTTGACTACAAAATTTTACGAAACCAATTATGTCACAATTTCTATAGTGCACGCCCACACGCCCATAACCTAGCATGTGCGTCACCTCCAAACAATTCACATAATACGTATATTCAGGATTCATACCCTCAACACCAAGATTAGAAGAGTTACTTACCTCGAACAAGATGAATCCAATGTCGAGCAAGCTAAACAATGCTCCAGAAACCCTATTCTGCACGTATCAACTTCTGAACGGCTCGAATCTAGCCACAATTAATTCGATTCAGTGAATACCAATTATTTTAATTAATTCCATAAGGAAATACTAATTTTCTAATAAAAATCTGAAATTAACTCAAAAATTGCTCGTGGGGCCCACATTTCAAAACCCAAAATAAGTTACAAAATATGAACGCCTATTCAATCACGAGTCCAACCATACTAATTTTATCAAATTCCGACATCAACTCAACCTCCAAATCTTCAAATTAAAGTATATGAAAGTTTCTACTATTTTCAACCCGAAACACTAATATGTTGATAGAAACAACAATAGATTCGTATAATTTAACCAAAAACGAGTTAGGATCACTTACCCCAATCCATATGGTGAAAATCGCCTCGAACATCGCTTCGATCCGAGTTCCATAGCTCCAACTGTGTTAAAATGGCCGAAACCTCAAAATATAGCTTCTGCCCAGGCATTTACTCTTCGTGATGGTGGAAAATGCTTCGCGATCGCGAAGCACAAAAATTTCCAGCCCAAAATTTGCCCTTCGCGATCGCGGAAAACCACTCGCGACCGCGAAGAACGAAATCCCCAACTCTTCCAGATAGCCTCTAGTATAATGGTCATAACCTTTTTTACAAAACTCTAAATGACAAGTGGTTTGACTTTCTAAAAACTAGACATCAAGGGTTACAACTTTTAGTTTTGGATCATCTCAAAAATCCTTATAGATTGCGAGATATAAGCTTCTAAAATCAGGTTAGTGCAACAAACATTTTGTTCTACGCGATCGCGAAAGAGCTTCCGCTATTCACAAGGACCCAAACTATTGTTTGCTCTTCGCGAACGCGACCAAATGTTCACGATTGCGATGCACACCTTTGTAGAGAAGAAACAACAATTAAAATGGCCTAAAAATGGTCTGAAACCACCCTGAAACTCACCCGAGCCCCTCAGGACCTCAACCAAATATACCAACAAGTCCTAAAATATCATACGAACTTAGTCGAAACCTTAAATCACATCAAACAATGCTAAAACCACGAATCATGCCCCAATTCAAGCTTAATGAAACTAAAAAATTCCAAATTCTATATTCGATGACAAAATCTATCGAATCAAGTTCGATTGACCTCAAATTTTGCACTTAAGTCATAAATGACATAATGGACCTATTCCAATTTTCCAGAATCGGATTCTGACCCCGATATCAAAAAGTCAACTCCCCGGTCAAACTTCCAAACTTAAATTTCTATTTTGGCCATTTCAAGCCTAATTTAGCTACGGACTTTCAAATAATTTTTCGAACATGCTCCTACGTCCAAAATCACCATACGGAGCTATTGGAATCATCAAAACTCTATTCCGGGGTCGTTTACACATAAGTCGACATATGATCACTATTTTAACCTAAGCTTTAAAGCCTTGGATTTCATTCTTTCAAACTAACTGTGAAATACCTAAAAACGAAAACTAACTATTCACATAAGTCATAATACATCGTATGAAGGTATTCAAGGCTTCAAATAATAGAAAAGAGCATAAATGCCCAAAACGACCGGTCGAGTCATTTCAACTGGCCCTATTGGCTCAGCTGTATCAGGTACCTGCTCCTGAGCTGGAGAGACTGGTGGGTCTGTAGGTGCTACCCTAGATTCTATACGAGCTGCACCCCTGCCCCTACTACGGCCTCTACCACGACCTCAACCTCTCGCAGCCCTAGCTGGTGTTACTGGTGGCTGTCCATTCTACCTAGTAGTACGTGTCCTCACCATCTGTGAGAGAATAGAATAACATAAGTTTAGTTACCGGAATTAACAAATCGGCACGATAAGAATACAAGTATGTGAAATGTCCTAAGGGTTCGGCAGCCTCTCGAAGATAAGTACAGACGTCTCCGTACTGATCTGCAAGACTCTACTAAAACTGCTCATGACTAATGAGACCTATGTAACATAGGCTCTAATACCAACTTGTCACGACCCAAAACCAACCGTGGTGATGGAACCTATCGTGGAACTAGGAAATCCAACTACTCAACCAGTTCAACCAAGTAAAAGCTTTGAAAATTAAATGGAAGCAGTTAATATTTAAGAAAACTTTTTTAAAAACCGAATTAAAACCACAACGTAATACAAATCTCACCCAAAAATAAATCGGGGTGTCACCGAGTACATGAGCATCTTAACTAGGATACAACCTACTACAATGTATAAGGAATAAGAACTGAAATACAAATAAAGCTAATGAAGTAGAGTTAAGGCATGCGAATGCCATGCAGCTACCTTGATAGTCTCTGAGATCTGGACTCCTCACTCAATAGCCGCCGAAAAGGGAAGCACCTGGATCTGGACATGACGTGCAGGGTGTAGCGTGAGTAAAACCAACTCAATAATTAACAAATCTAAACTGTGGACTGAAAGTAGTGACAAACTCAACCGACAAAGTTCAATATAGAAAATAATAGTGCAGAAACTTAGACATGCTTTCAAGTTCGATAGATATCTCAAAACAATAAAATGGATCAAATATGAATGATATGAAGAATATAACTCCTCTACTTCTACAATGCCAATGCACATGCTGTATGTGACGCACCATGCTGACAGCCTCATATGCTCACACTCTCAAATGCTCAATCACTCGGTATTATATATGGCCCATACGGCCCAGGGAAGATCCATCCCGGAATATATACATCACTGAGCATTAGTCACCCAGTACCGAGTAGGGCAAATCCAGCCCATGGAGAAGATCCATCTCAATGTATAAAATGCTTCATACAAGATCTATGTCCAGGGAAGATCTATCCCTCAATATAATCAACCGCGCTTACTGGGAGTGTGTAGAGACTCCGAAGGGGCTCCTTCTGCCCAAACGATATCATAAATCAGTATAACCGCTACGGATTTTGACTACTTATTGGAAACTTTTTGCTTTTGTTTTAGTCCAAAAGCATTTAATTGTGTTCCCAAAAACTGATGAAATATGCTTAATTGCATTAATGGTGGAAAATAAGCCCAAAAGATGAAATCCAAATCAAGGAGGAGTAATATGAACCAAGGACAAAAACATGCACAAAAGCTCAAAAGTGCGGACCGCAGATTATCATCTTCGGTCGCAGATTGTGCAGAAGAACTTGTTAGAGATCTATGAGAAGTGCGGTTCGCATATGAGATGTACGACCACAGAAGCTAGGCAAGACCGGAAGTTCAGAGAATGTGCATATCATGTTCAATGGAAGTGCGGACTGCACAATTATTGTGCGGCCACAGAAGATCAGCTATGCGGCCGCAGTTGCATTTGTGCGGATCACAGAAAGAGAGAGATGTGGTCGCGGTTCAGAATTGTGCGGCCGCAAGATTCCAATCCTGTCATGTTTAAGCAAAAGTGCGGACAGCACATGGAATTGTGCTGCCACAAAACCTCTGAAAGGGCATTTTTGTTCGAAAATTTCAGCTCTGTATAAATAGAAGAGTTTCACCTTTTTAGGTCAAGTTTTGACATCAACAGATATAGTAGCCATTTTTCTTTACTCTCTTTAGTAGTTTTTGCTATTTTGAGCTTTTTGAACATAGATTTCTTTAGTATAATTATCAATATGGGTTTAATTATCATTTCTTCTTCTATTTCTTCTGTCTTAAGCATGAGTAGCTAGATTTTCACTAGGGTTGTGACCCAACCCTAGCGTGTAAACTTAATCGGTGTTTGAATTTTGTCTTGTTTATGGTTGGGTGTTTAATATTTAGCCTTGTTCTTGGTTTTAATAGTAGAATAAATAGTTGCAAACATTAGTTCATGCCTATTTGACTTGGTCTCTACTTGCGAAAGAGAGACTTAGTCTAGTAAAACTTGGCTAAGAAGGAATTGGGGTGAATCAAGACATTGATAGTCCCAATTAAAGGGTTGAATCTAGAGATAGTAAAACTCGACTCGAGCTTGTTATCAACCTCTTTGTTCTACACCCATTTGGACTTGAGAAAGCCAAATTGGGCAAAGTCACTCTCTGACCGAGAGATACTGAGTGGGTACTCAAGTGTTGATGGCTTTAATACACCCCTACCAATAAAACAAGCTTTAAAGTTTATAACCCGTTAGGCAAACACCTAGGTGAAGGTCATAGCCCTAGGTCTTCTTATCATTTGAAAAATAATAAAAACATTTTCTTAGTTTCATTACTTAATCTTGCATTCTTAAATTGGAATAGACATAAAACAAGCATCAATTTTTGGAAGTGTAATTTGAGATAGTTCATACTCATACATTACAATTTATACTTCTAAATCCCATGCATAGCTCCCTGTGGAATTTGAGATAGTTCATACTCCTTATTGGTATTACTATTGCAATCGACTGCTTCATAACCTTGAATTGAGGTGTGACCTTGGACGAGATCAATTTTTGGCGCCGTTGCCGGGGAGCATAAAAAACGGATTTAGCTATATATTTGGTTTTGTGTGTGAATTGTTTTCTTTTCCTTCCTTGTTACTAATTTGTGTGAATCAATTTTAGGTACCATAATGGCAAACAACAATGATCAACTCGAAAACATTCCTTTGGGGGATGTGGACGTTGAAGATGACCAAGTTGAAGAGGTTCCTCTTGAACCTCAAGAAAATAGAAGAGGCCGGGCACCTCAGGACAACGTCCTAGTTCCACCTCTACCTCCACCAAGAGCGGATCCACACCGAGCATAGCTGAATAAGGGTATGCAAGTGCCATTGTCCCACCCCATATTAGGGTGGGCAACTTTTCAATCATGAATGTAATGCTCACATTGTTAGAGCAACGGTGATTCTTCACCGGGGCTCCGAGTCAAAATGCATACAAACACTTAAAGCGATTTGTGGACACTTGTTGGGGGAGTAAACAGACAAATGTCTCCGAGGATGCTTTAAAGTTGAGGCTATTTCCTTTCTCTCTATGGGAGAAAGCCTTGGATTGGTTAGAAAGATTGGCAAAATACTCCATTCATACATGTGATGAATTGGCGGAGAAATTTATTTCCAAGTTCTTTTCCCCCGGACATATGGCGACACTTAGAGACAAGATTCTAGCGTTCAAACAAGAGCCCAATGAGATGTTGCATGAAATATGGGAGAGGTACCGAACTATGGTCAAAGAGTGCCCAAAATATGACATGACAGAGGTTATGATTCAACAAACGTTTTATTGGGGGATCAATACTACCAATCAGTGCATGGTTAATCATCTTGCAAGTGGAAATTTCATGACAACACCGTATACGGAAGCTTGTGAGGTTTTAGATAAAATGGCGGATACTTCTTCAGTATGTCAAAGTAGAGCAAATGTATTTCAAGGTGATCCAAACGTGATTCACCTATATAAAGAGTTGCATGACCATGGGCAAGCCATTGTTGAATTGACCACCACAATGAATCTATTAGAAAAAGCTCAACTTCAACAAGTGCAAAACCCGAGGCAAGTCAATGCCATGGAGGGAGTTAGTATGACGGTGAACAAAAGAAGGCCTAAAGGTCCACAAGTACAAAAACGAGTAGAGAATTATGTTCAAGAAGATAGTGGATTTGATCAAGATGAATCTTACAATGAACAAGAGGAGGAAGTGTAATATGTGAACAACTTTCAAGGGCAAAAAAACCATTCTCAAGGCTCGAATCAACAATAATGACGACTTCAAGGTAATCAAGGGAATTGGAATTCTAACAACCAAGGTAATTGGAATGGTGGCAACAATCAAGGGAATTGGAATAGTAACAATACTCAAGGAAATTGGAGTGGTGGTAATAACCAAGGCAATTGGAGTGGCAATAATCAAGGATATTGGGGAGGCAACCACCAAGGGGGATGGAACGATAATCAAGGAAATCGGGTTCGGGTTTTCAAAGGCCCCCGATGTATCAACAACCGAGCAACCCGCCTTCTTATCCTTCCCATGGTCCAAATTCTCCCAATAATGAGATGGGATGAATTGAGAACATGTTTAAGCAAATGATGGATAAAAATGCAGACTCCGATGTCCAACTCGACTCTCATAATACTTCTATCTGAAACTTGGAAGTCCAAGTGGGACAAATCTCTTAAGCCCTAAACATTCATCCTAAGGGGGCACTACCAAGTGACACGGTGGTAAAACCAAAGGGTGGAAATAACACGGGACATGCCATGGCCATTACTACAAGAAAGTGGAAAAGATAGGGATGCACCCACCTCGAATCAACGGAAGCTTGTAGATTATGAGCAAGTTGTTCAAGAAGATAAGATCCTGGACAATTTGGTGAAAGCAAATGAGGAAGTGTGGATTGATATTGATGATAATGAGGAGAACGCTTAAGAGGAAGTGAACCTGTCTATGGATCACATCGTTGACATACTAGAACCGGTAGTGCAAGAGGCTAAGGCACCAATGCCTAGGTCTCCACCTCCATAACCTCAAAGGCTCTCCAAGCAAAATGGCGATAATTAATTCAAAACGTTCATTGACATGATAAAGGGCATATCTATCAATGTGGCATTGGTTGAAGCCTTAGAGAAAATTCTCGATTATGCAAAGTTTATGAAGGACTTAGTGACAAAGAAGCGATCGATGAATTTTGAAACTATAAAAATAACTCGTCAAGTGAGTGAAATTTTGCATTCAATGGCTCCCAAGTTAGAGGATCCAGGTGCTTTCACGATTCCTTGTACCATTGGGAGTGCCGAGTTTGCAAAAGCTCTTTGTGATCTTGGGGAAAATATCAATTTGATGCCCTATTCAGTTTTCAAGACTTTGGGAATTGAGCAACCAAGACCCACATCTATGAGATTACAAATGGCCGATCATACCATGAAGAGACCATTGGGAGTGATTGAAGATGTATTGGTTTATGTTGTTAAATCCATTCTTCCGGCGGATTTTGTCATTCTTGACTGTGAGTTTGATTATGAGGTGCCTATTATTCTTGGTAGATATTTCCTTGCTACGGGGAAGGCTCTAGTTAATGTTGAAGCAGGAGAACTTACCTTCCGAGTTGGTGATGAAAAAGTAGTTTTCCATGTGTGTAAGTCCATGCGGCCACCCAATAGCAAAAAGGTGTGTTATTTCGAAGACTTGGTGACCCATGTGATTGTAGATGAAACAAGTGTTGTAATGAATGTTGATGATACATTGGAGGCCGACTTGCTCAACTTTTGTGATGACGAAATGGATGGCTTCATGGAATGTGTGAATGCTTTGCAAGGAATGGGCCCGTGCACTTATGAGCCCCGCAAATTGTCCTTGGATCTTGAAAATAGGACAAGTCCCCCAACAATGCCCTCGATCGAGGAGCCTCTTATCTTGGAGTTGAACCCATTGCCTCCACATCTTCAATATGAATTTCTTGGCCCTTCTTCTACTTTACCAGTTATCCTTTCCTCTTGTTTGACTAACGTGCAGGTAGATGCTACATTGGCGGTGCTACAAAAGAGGAAGAAGGCTATTAGATGGACATTGGCGGATATTCGGGGGGATAATACCCGCATTTTGCATGCACAATATTAACTTGGAGGAAGGTGCCAAACCATCTATTGAACATCAAAAGAGACTCAACGAAGCCATGCAAGAAGTTGTAAAAAAGGAGATAATTAAGTGGTTGGATGTCGGAGTTGTCTATCCCATTTTTGATAGTTCGTGGACTTCTCCAGTTCAATGTGTCCCAAAGAAGAGGGCCATGACGGTGGTAGCCAATGATAAGAATGGGTTGATTCCTACAAGAACGGTGATCGGGTGGAGAGTGTGTATGGACTATCGTAAGCTCAACAAAGTCACAAGGAAGGACCATTTTCCACTTCCCTTCCTAGATCACATACTTGATATATTGGCCGGCCATGCTACAACCAAGTTCTTATTTCCCCGGAGGATCAAGAGAAGACTACCTTTACATGTCCTTGTGGTACCTTTACCTTCAAGCGGATGCCATTTGTGTTGTGCAATGCACCTGTTTCAAAGGTGTATGATGGCGATCTTCACGGACATGGTGGAGGGTTACCTTGAAGTCTTCATGGATGACTTCTCGGTGGTCGGGAATTCTTTTGATGATAGTCTCGCAAACTTGGATAAAGTGTTGGCAAGATGTGAAGAAACAAACTTAGTGCTCAATTGGGAGAAATGACATTTCATGGTCGAGGAAGGCATTGTCCTAGGACACAAGATCTCAAAGAATGGCATTGAAGTCGACAAGTCAAAGATTGAGGTGATTTCTAAACTTCCACCTCGAACTTCAGTGAAAGGCGTGCGGAGTTTCTGAGATGACGCGGGATTTTACCGGTGTTTCATCAAGGATTTCTCTAGAGTTGTAAACCCGTTGTGCAAGCTTTTGGAGAAATATGCTAAGTTCCACTTCAATTATGATTGCATGGAAGCCTTTGAATTGCTAAATTTCAAGTTGACTACTACTCCCATTATTACCGCTCCAAATTGGAGTATTCCTTTTGAGCTCATGTGCGATGCAAGTGATGTAGCCGTAGGGGCTGTTTTGGGCCAATGCATCAACAAGATGTTTCATCCGGTCTACTATACTAGTAAGACCATGAATGGTTCCCAAGTCAACTACACCGTTACGGAGGAAGAGCTCCTCGCTATTGTCTTTGCTATGGAGAAGTTCCGCCCACACTTGATGGGTGCAAAAGTCATTTTCCACGCAGATCATGTGGCACTTCACTATCTTATGTGCAAAAAGGATTCCAAAGCCCGATTGATGAGATGGGTGCTTTTATTGCAAGAGTTTGATATTGACATCCAAGATCGAAAAGGAAGTGAAAACCAAGTGGCGGACCACTTGTCACGTTTGGAGGAGGAGGGGAGGCTATATGATGGACTTTAAATTAACGACTCCTTCCATTATAAGCAACTCTTGGCTATTTCAATAAAAGAGGTGCCATGGTTTGCGGATCTAGCAAATTTCCTTATAAGTGGTATCATCCCAAATGAGTTCTCTTCAAACCAAAGGAAGAAACTCAAACGAGATTGTCAAGACTATTATTGGGATGAATCATACCTTTTCCGGATTTGTACGGATGGAGTAATTATAAATGTTTACCGAAGGAGGAATAAGTTGAAATTCTTGGGGCTTGTTATTCTTCGCCATATGGTGGTCACCATGGTGGAGCAATAACGGCGGCCAAAGTGCTAAATTACGGTTTCTATTGGCCCACCCTTTACAAAGATGCAAGTTATCTAGTCAAACATTGTGATGAATGTCAAAGGGCCGGTGGAATCTCAAAGAAAAATGAGCTGCCCCTCACCACTATTTTGGAGATTGATATTATCAATGTATGGGGTATTGACTTCATAGATCATTTTGTGAGTTCTTGTGAAAACACCTACATCTTGGTCGTGGTTGATTATGTGTCCAAATGGGTTGAGGCCATTGCTCTACCCAACAATGAAGCAAGAAGTGAGGTGGCATTTTTTAAGAAAAATATTTTCAAAAGATTTGGTACTCCCAAGGCTATCAAAAGTGACGGGGGGTCGCATTTTTGCAACAAAGCTTTCGACACCTTACTCACCAAGTGTGGTGTCACTCATAAAGTCACAACTCCCTATCATCCACAAGCAAGCGGTCAAGTGGAAGTCTCCAACCGGAAGACAAAGAGTATTTTGTCCAAAACTGTGAATGCTAATCGGACGGATTGGTCCAAGAAACTTGATGATGCTTTTTGGGCTTATAGGACGGCTTACAAAACACCTATCGGAATGTCTCCATACCAGTTGGTGTTTGGAAAAGCCTGTCATCTTCCGGTGAAACTTGAGCACAAAGTCATATGGGCTTTTAAAGAGGTTAAATCTTGAGTGGGATCTCGCCGCCAACTTAAGAGTGGCATATTTGAATGAGTTGGATGAGTTCTGGTATCATGCATACACAAGTTTGTCCTTATACAAAGAGAAAATGAAATATCTTCATCACAAGTGCATTTGGAACAAAGAGTTTAAAGAGCGTGATCTTGTGTTGTTGTTCAATTTGCGGTTACGGATGTTTCCCGGAAAGTTAAAGTCTAAATGGAGTGGCCCGTTTGAGGTTGTGGGTGTGACACCCTTTGGTGCTTTGGACTTGAAGAATAAAAATGATGAGGTATTTAGAGTCAATGGTCACCGGGTGAAGCATTATCTGGGAAAAGTTGGTAATGGCCACGTCGTGGCGGTAATTCATTTCAAATGATGGTAATCTGCGTCGTGCCGCGACGTTAAATTAGGCGCTTTTTGGAAGGCAACATATGTTTCTTTTTCTTTAGATAGGTCTTATTTTGTGTTAACTGCTTTTGAAGTGTGTTGCAGGAACTGTGCTCAGAAAGATTGGCTAAATATGGAAAAAGTTCAAACAACACATGTTTTGTACGGACCACACAATTTTGAATGCTATAGCAGAACTCAACTGCGGTCGCACAATTCTTGTGCAGACCGCACAATTTGAGATGGTAAAATGCAAACTCTCGGAAGTTTGTTTGTCAGAGAAATGGCCAAAGTACGGCTGCATAAGGAAATCAGCAACCGCACCAATATCTGCGGCCGCACAGCTAATTATGCGAACCACAGATCAATGAAGGAAACTTGAACAACATGTAATAGAGTGCGGACCACAGAAGGAATTGTTCGGCCGCACTCTTCTCTTGAACCCTTAGACAAAACCAGTTAGTATAAACAGTATCCCTAATTCTACTGTTGAAACTTTCCACTCTCTAAGAAATTAAAATAAAGTCTAAAATCCTGCACACAACTGATTCAATCATTTGCCACTTAATTGAGCATCTGTGATCACTCCTTAACACCACTTCATCATTGGGATGTTCAAATCATTTCTAGGATTCTTCAATTTTCTTAGTTTAGTTCACAATTTGTTAGTTATTTTAGAACATGTGTCAATTTCATATCTATGTGCGGTGTGAATTGTGTTGGGTAAACTCATAGTTGCTATTTGGGGAATGGGTATTTGGTTTTTTATGTTTAAGTGCTACTACAATATCCAATCTGTGCATAAAATCGAAACCCTAAGAACTCTGCCCGATTAATTTTTGAAATGTGCGAAAACTGACTCCTGCTGCTGTTTGTTACAGAAAATGGTTAGATCTCGTGGTCGTGGTGATACATCAAAGGGGAGGGGTGAACCTTCTAGAGGTAGAGGCAAAAGCAATTTACCACTCGCCTTCCAAAGAATAATCAATAAGAAAATCACAGCAGGCCGAAGTAGACAACCGGAAGCCTCTGAGTCAAGTTCATATGCCCTGTCTAGGGAATCATCGGAGGGCGACTCAGTGCAAGCGCAACCTACTGTGCAATCACAACCACAACTGCCTCATGATAAATACCAACTTAGAAATAAGCCTACCTCTTCTTAGAGCACTTCTAAGGGATTGGAAAAAATAGTCAAGCTTCGGAGCCTTCATCCACACATATCCCCAATGCACCTGCTACCACAGTGGATGTGGATGATCTCCCGGATGATGGCCGAGGGGGTGATACCAGAGTAGCCGGCCTTGAGAGGTCGAAGAAGAAACATATTTGGGAAGATAGGTTTGTCAGTCTTGAAACCTTCTCTAGATTCAGAGAGTGGTGGCCATCGAGATCGCTCACTCTTGAGTTCCAGTTCTTGTTGAAAGACCTTGATAAATACAACTCGGAGATGTTGAGGCAGTTCCGGGAGCGGAAGGGGAGGACATGGTTCACTAAAAGTGTGTTAGATCCCAAAGAGTACTTGGTCCGAGAATTTTTCACCAATGTGGCGTACATAAAAAAAGGGACCAAAGTGACAAAAGTAAGGAACCTGAAAGTGAGGTTTGATCAAAACACCTTGAACACCTACTTGGGGTTTGAGGATGTTGAGTCAGTGCAATATTTGGAAAAGCTAGCTATGGGTGATGTAGCTCGCCCATGGCTAGCTGATATTCTGGCAGCTCCGGGACCACCACCACCATGGATCACAACATAGATTCCTATTCACTGGAACACCCTGAACTTCGAGGCAAAGGGATGAAAGACTTTCGTATGCAGTAGGCTAGACCCGTGCCAGAATGAGACAAATCTTCCAATTCCTCGGGTAGTGCTAGTTGCCTCTATCATGGTCGCGTACCCTATCAATGTGGGTGTCGTGATGTCGGCCAACATGTCTTTGGTCCCCAGGCAAGGTGACACCTCCTATCCGTATCCCAACACTATCACTGAGTACCTTACGGATGCAGGGGTAGATCCAAGGGATTTTGATACAAAGGTGCGGGCGAAGAATCCCTTCTCATGGTATTCTTTGACGGGTGGTGGAAACCCAAAGAAAAAGGGTCGGCCGACTACTACCATTGGCCAGTATGATGAGCCTTCGATGGTAGCTGTAGAGTCAGCCGACATGCCTTCTATTTCAATAGTGTCTTCTACCAGTGCAGGTGCCATGCCTCCACCCCCTTCTTCAGAGCCTTCAGCATCAGTTCCCTTCACCTTGACTTTAAGGCTGGTGTATATGCCCACTCATCCACTATCTACGTTGCGAGTCTCCCGGACACTGGCGAGCCTCAACAACTGTATGCAAATAGCTACTGCAAAGCTATCTGACTTATCCAGTACTGTTGCAACATAGTCATCCACCTTGGCACCCCTGATTCCTCCGACAGTGAAGGACATATTGAAGAAGACCTTGGAAAACAAAACCACCATCATGAATACCTTGGTAGCACATGGATCAGTGATTGAGGAGCTGGGGAAGCAGGTAAAGAAAATGAGGAAATCCAGGCATCCAAGAAATAAGTTGACAGGTTGAGGAGAGAGGTGACCAAGATAGCAGCAGCTGGTGAGCTTCCATTCGATTTGGTCATTGGGTCAGACCCACCAGCATCAGCAGCTCCCAGCATCACCATTTGTTCCAGTGGTACCAGCTGGCCAGTCTGAGGAGCCAGACATGGCTGCCGACACTGCTGAGGCGGTGCGACAGATGTTCACCTACCCAGTAACTCCCAGAGCCGAGGATGATGAGATCCAGTTAGAGGAGACTGAGGGAGGTTACGCTACTATGAACACAACCACATAGGGAGTCCTCTTCACTCGTACCCCTCTTTATTCTTATTTTGTTAAGCATTGGGGACAATGCTTACTTTTATTCGGGGGGGAGGGGGGTGGTGGAGTTAATTGGATATTTGGATGATTTGACATTTGGTTTGTAATAACTGATAACATTTTTCTTTTTATTTTTATCTTGTATAGATTCTCCTCTTTCTTTCTCTATTGATGTATATATTTTCTCTTTTTCTCCCTCATTATGTACATTTATTATGCTTGCAGTAGCTTACTTTATAGCTTATTTATTTTATTTTCTTATTAGTCAATGTTTAATTTAGTAGATTCTTTTTAATCTAATGGCTTCTATTTAATCTAGTAGCTTCTTTTTATGTTTGAGTAGACAATAAGCCTTTGGTTTTCTTAATGCCCCGGTTCTTTCCAAAGGTTGTGTTTGTGTGAACCGGGTGACTCTTCCAAACGATGGATGGCGTGACAACCTTCTTAATAGATTGAGTCCATTTTTGGTGTTTAGGTAAGAATAGTAGTAATAAGGAATAAAAAGACCTAATTGAGTCAAGCTCGAAGAGTCAAATATGCTTCGCTTGGTACCAACACACTTAACTACGTGCTTATGATTAGAAACAAGTTTTTCTTTTGGAAAGAAATAGCTCTAGTTAGTGACCTTGTGACTTTTGTGTTGACTTAGGCAATCATAGAGTGGTTTAGTCGAGCCATAGTGATTTGTAAATCTTGATTATGGTCGTTGTGGGCCCCCGGACTCTATCCTTTTTAACAATCCAGCTGTCTGAGAGGAGAGATATTTTTGTTGCAAGTCCAAGTACCCGTGCAAATGGCCTAGAACTTACCCCGATTGTGATTCTAGGAAAAATTTTAAGTTTTGCTTGGCTTGAGAAGTGATTGTACGCTCTCCTTGACCCGCTTGAAATTTTTCATGGCCAACCAATGTTGTTATCCCTAGTCAACCCATTTGAGCCTAAAACCCTTCTCATTTGATCACCATATTACAAGCCTTTAACAGTTCTGTCATGACCCTCTCTTGGCACCCGAGCTTTCCTTAACACTCTTGTGAAACAATTGGCTGAAAACGTAAGTTTGGGGGAGAGACGAGGAGTTTGAAAAAGGTATCAAGGCACAAAAAGAGAAAAGAAATGAATAGAAGAAAAGGCAAGAAAAAGAAAGAAGAACAAAAAGTAAAATGCAAAAAGAAAGTGAATAAGTTGAAGAGTTGAAGGGATTTCAAAGAATAGTAATTATGCGAGGCATGGAGAAAACAAAGAAGTAGAAAATGAATATCATAACCAAGAAGGAGTGAATCTAAGTCTCTCCAATCCCCCTATGGAAAAGAAAATGCCTAAAAAAGTTGGCAAAGCATGAGCCTATAAGAGAAAATGGAGTGCTTAATGAAAGATAAACATGTTCTATCATAACATATCCAACCTTAGTCCAAAAGCCTTCATTGCATTCCGATAAAGCCCCACGTGATTTCAAGTTGTGCGAGCTTACATTATTGGTGATTTACATGAGGGGAAAGCCTATGGTACTTAAAGCCGTACTTGTGACATTCTTTTGAGAGAGATGAGCGAACCTTTCACAAATCTTTGAATTGAGTGCTACATTCTTAAGTGAGATAAGCAAACGGAGAGTATAAGAGGAGGAGTTTGGGATCCACAATGACCTACATGAAAGATCGAGCTTCCTCGATGAATTAAGTAAACTATTGATGCTCAAGTGTCATATTAGCACTATTTGTGCTTAAACGTTCAACCCATTGCCTTGTTAATAATTCATGAGTGTGAGGTAATTGTTGGTCCCAAATTGATGTGTGATTGATTAATTGGAATAGCTCTTAACTTGTGGAGGTGGAAATTACCTTATTTGCTTGAGGACAAGCAAAAGCTTAAGTTTGGGGGAGTGATGAGTGGGGTTTTTGACTACTTATTAGCACCTCGTTGCTTTCGTTTTAGTCCAAAAGCATTTAATTGTGTTCCCAAAAACTGATGAAATATGCTTAATTGCAGGAATGGCAGAAAATAAGCCCAAAAGATGAAATCGAACTCAAGAAGGAGTAATCTAAACCAAGGACAAAAAAACGGTACAAAAGCTCTAAAGTGCGGACCGCAGATTGTGCAGAAGAACTTGTCAGAGTTCTGTGAGAAGTGCAGTGCGCACATGAGATGTACGGCCGCAGAAGCAAGGCAAGACCGAAAGTTCAAAAAACATGTATATCAAGTTCAATGGAAGTGCGGACCACACAATTATTGTGCGGTCACAAAAGATCACGTACGCGTCCACAGTTGCATTTGTGCGGACCGCAAAAAGAGAGAGATGTGACCGCAGTTCAGAATTGTGCGGCCGCAAGATTCCAATCTTGTCAGGTTTAAGCAAAAGTGCGGACCGCACATAGAATTCTGCGGCTGCAGAACCTCCGAAAGGGCATTTTTGTCCGAAAATTCCAGCTCTGTATAAATAAAGAGTTTCACTTTTTTAGATCAAATTTTGACATCAGCAGATACAGTAGCCATTTTTATTTACTCTCTTTAGTAGTTTTTTCCATTTTGAGATTTCTGAACATAGATTTCTTTAGTCTAATTATCAATATGGGTTTAATTATCATTTCTTCTTCTATTTCTTCCGTCTTAAGCATGAGTAGATAGATTTTCACTAAGGTTGTGACCCAACCCTAGAGTGTAAACTTAATGGGTGTTTGAATTATGGCTTGTTTGTGGTTGGGTGTTTATTATTTAGCCTTATTCTTGCTTTTAATTATAGAATTAACTGTTGCAAACATTAGTTCATGCCTATTTGACTTGGTCTCTACTTGAGAAAGAGAGACTTAGTCTAGGAAAACTTGGCTAACAAGGAATTGGAGTGAATCAAGACATTGATAGTCCCGATTAAAGGGTTGAATCTATAGATAGTAAAACCCGACTTGAGCTTGTTATCAACCGCTTTGTTCTACACCCATTTGGACTTGAGAAAGCTAAATTGGGCAAAGTCACTGTCTGACCGAGAGGTATTGAGTGGGTACTCAAGTGTTGATGGCTATAATACACCCCGACCAATAAACACGTTTTAACGTTTACAACTCGTTAAGAAAACACCTAGGTGAAGGTCATAACCCTAGGTCTTTTTATCATTTGAAAAACAACAAAAACAATTTCTTAGTTTCATTACTTAATCTTGATATCTTAAATTGGAATAGACATAGAACAAGCATCAATTTGTGGAAGTATAATTTGAGATAGTTCATACTCATACACTGCAATTTATATTCCTAAATCCCACGTATATCTCCCTGTGGAATTCGACCTTGACTCCTTGTTGGGTATTAATATTGCAATCGACCATTTCATAACCTTGAATTGAGGTGTGAACTTGGAAAAGATCATGCAGCCTGATCCCATAAATGTCACTAATAATCAAGCCCCGGCCTCACTCAGTCATCAATCTCTACAGTCTCTCTCTCACGGGCTCACAATGTCATGATACTAGCCCGGAAACAATGATATAATGTATCAATAAATAACAACAGAGATTGAGATATGATATGAAATGAATGCATATGATTGAGTACAAAATATCAATGAAATCAGTAAGACAACAGCAAGAAACGACCACTATGGGCCCCAACATTACCGGCATAAATCCTAAACATGATATCTAGCATGAGTGACAACTCAATTACTTTAGCACATGATGAAAACACAGATATCAACAAGATAGAACCACTATACAGTGACATGGCATCGACCAGGTCACAATTCTCAAGGCGCACGCCCGCACGCCCATCACTCGGCATGTGCGTCACCTCAATAGCAATCACATAACACATAAGTTCGGGGTTTCGAATCCTGAGAACCAAGTTTAGAAGTGTTACTTAACTCAATGTAAGCAAATCCCTACTCCAATACACCTTTGCCTCGCAAGTCGGCCTCCAAATGACCCGAATCTAGCCACAAGCGGTACAATACAATCAATATGGGCTAAATGAATCGGTTCTACATGAAATTACTAAGTTATAACTAAAAATTCGAAATTGGTTCAAAACCGCACCCGGGCCCAAGTCTCGAAATCTGGAAAAAGTCACAAAATTTGAAATCCTATTCAACCACGAGTCTAACCATACCAAACTTACTCACAACCGATCACAAAATCCCATTCAAAACCTCAAAAATCTACCCCAAGAACTCTTCCTTATTTTCCCCAATTTTCCACACCAAGTTACAAATTTAATGGTAGAATTAAAGGCATAATCATAGCAATTAACCAAAACTAGATAGAAATCACTTACCCCAAACACCCACGTAACAATCCCTCCAAATATAGCCTTCTATCGAGCTCCCAAATCAATTTTGTGATATGAACTCAAAACCCTCGATTTTGAATCTTTTATTCTGCCTAGGTACGCATCCTTCGCGAATACGGAAGCACACTCACGTTCGCGAAGCACAAGTTGTCTCTAACCAAAAATCCCTTCTATGTGAACGCGATCAACCACACGCGAATGTGAACCTTCACTGACCCCTCTCATCGCGAACGCGGCCTCACCCTCGCGAACGTGTAGACCAATAGCACGGGGTCCCCAGCTGCCTCGTTTCTTCTTCGCGAATGCATCCCCCATCTCGCATTCGCGATGCACTCTCAGTCCAAACCTTCACGAATGCGTCCTCTTCTTTGCAAACATGAAGGACAAATCTTCCTCAGCTACCAGATGCCCTTCGCGAATGCGAGACCACTCTCGCGAATGCTAAGAGGAAACCAGAACAATTACACCAGCAGTTTTCAACCATTAAGCCAAGTCCAAAAATGATCTGCCAACCATCCGAAACTCACCCGAGGCCCCCGGGACCTCAACCAAACATACCATCAAGTCCCAAAACACGATACGAACTTAGTCGAACCCTCAAATCACCTCAAACAACATCAAAAACACAAATTGCACATGGATTCAAGCACAATGAACTTTGAAATTTCTAAACTCTACAAACGACATCAAAACCTACCAAATCATATGTGATTGACCTCAAATTTTCCACACTGGTCACAAATGAGACCACGGACCTACTCCAACTTCCGGAATTAGAATCCGACACTAATATCAAAAAGTCCACTCCCGATCAAACTTTTCAAAATTCCAACTTTTGCCATTTCAAGCCTAATTAAACTACAGACCTCCAAATCACAATCCGGACACGCTCATAAATTCAAAATCCCCCAACGGAGCTAACAGAACCATCAAAATTTAAATCCGGGGTCGTTTACACCTAAGTCAATATCCGATCGACTTTTCCAACTTAAGCTTTCCATTGTGAGACTAAGTGTCTCAATTCATTCTGAACTCTCTCCGAACCTGAACCAACTAACCCGATAAGTCATTTAATAGCTATAAAGCACAAATGGAGCAGTAAATGGGGGAACGGGACTACAACTCTCGAAACGACTGGTCGGGTCATTACAGCCTTCAATGCTAGCTCCTGCCATACACAACAACATCAGCATCAAAACTCTTCACGCAAGGTGCATAAGTGTAGTATGAGTACAACCGACCTCATATACTCCATAAGTAACAAACCTAATCTTAGGTTGAAAGCAGTGGCGAGCTTGGACAAATGGTTAGAGTCCAATACCAATAGCCAACATCACTCACAACAATATAATGAAAGAAGTACAAGAAACAACTCAAAGATGTGATGCTCAACTCGTTCACAGTTACGGAAAAATAGGCATGTTTTTCAAGTATAATAGTAAAACCCAATTCCTTCACCGAAATCACCAAAGTATGAGTAAGTCAGAAACCTTTGATTTTTCCCCAATAACTTTCAACAATTGATAAGATGATTCAATATCAGATAGCATGAGGAAAATACATCTCTATACCTACATGTCAATGTGCATGTGAAGTTATAAATGTCATAAAACCATGTATCATGAGAAAATACACCTCTATACCTATATATCAAGTATGCATGTCGGATGCAATGCGTCACATTGATGAACTCGTGTACTCACACTCTCAGAGTACTCAATATCACAGTCTCACACTCCTACTCCTCATGCTCAATCACTCAGTACACTCAGTCACTCAACATTGTACGGTACTTGCTGCGATGCGCAGCCCGATCCCATCATTAATCAACACTAATTGTGCTCATTGTGGGTGTGCAGACTCCGAAAGGGCGGATCCTGTCCAAGCGCTAATATAACTTGTTGTGGCATGCATCTCAATCCACATATAGCCATATGTCATGTTGTAGCATGTAACTCAATCCACATATCTCACTCATAACACGTCTCTCAGGCCCCAACTTAGTCATCAATCCCTCCAATCTCTCAGGCTCACAAATCTCATGCCAATCAGCCCAAATAATGATAACATGTTGCAACAACAAATGATAACAAAGACTGAGATATGATATGCAAATGAATGAATATGATTGAGTAAGTAAGTGGAATTTAAGCAAATATCTCAACAACAGAAATGACCTCAGTGGTCCCAACAACAGAATAAGCATATAGCCTAAGTATGATTTCTAACATGGATCACAACTCAATTAGTCTATCACATAGAAATTTCTTGGATAAAGACAAGATTAACTACATAGTACCACAGAAATTACCGAGCCAAAATTCACACGGTGCACGCCCACACGCCCATCACCTAACATGCGTGTCACCTTACACCAATCCCATAACACGTATATTATGGGATTCATACCCTCAACACCAAGTTTAGAAGTGTTACTTACCTCGAACATGCCAAATCCATTACAGAGCAAGCCAAACGATGCTCCAAAAATACCATCTCACGCGTACCGACCTCCAAACGGCTCAAAACTAGCCAAAAGCAACTCAAATACATCAAATGGATCCCAAGGAAACAATTCCAAATAATAAAGGCCGAATCTTTAATCAAAAGCCCAAGGTCAACCAAAAAGTCAAACCAGGGCCCGCACCTCGGAACCTGACAAACTTCACAAAATCCGACAATCCATTCAATTATGAGTCCAACCATACTAGTTTCACTCAAATCCGACTCCGAATCGATGTTCAAAACTAAAGAATTCGCTCTATAACGCTTTAGTAAACAAAAACCCAACTTTCTCTTTTGCAATCATCAACCAAATGATAAAAATGAAGATAGATTCATGAAATATAAATACAATCGAGTATAGAACACTTAACCCGATTCATATGGTAACAATCGCCTCAAAAATCGATTCAATCCGAGCTCCATAGCTCCAAATATGCAAAAATGGTTGAAACCTCTGAAATAAAGTACCTTATAATCACTGGGAAAATTAATGAACCGCAATCGCGGAACAACCTTCGCGATCGCGATGAATAACCTACACCGCCTCCACAAATATGCTACGCAATCTCAAACCTAGCCATGTGAACACGAAGCACACAGGTGCCTACACTCTGCGACCGCGTTCTCTCATATGAGAAAGCGATGAAGAAGCCCCCAAATCTAGCTGTCAGCTCAGCCCAATGCGAACGAGATGGCTCTTATGCGAACGCGATGCCCAATCTCCAGAAACCAATGCGAACGAGGACATCTACTCGTGAACGCGAAGAAGGAACTACTCAAATCTAGAATTTCATCTACGTGATCGCATCTCTAACTTCGCGATCGCGAAGAAGACTTGGTGCACCAGACACCAGCAGGAACCAGCAAGGCCAAAATGAAGGAAAATGATCTAAAATACATCTGCAACTCACCCAAGCCCCACCATCAAGTCCCATAACCTAACACGGACCTACTCGAGGCCTCAAATAATGCATAACAACATCGAAATGACGAATCACAGTTCAAATAAAACCTAAATGAACATTGAACTATCAACTTCCAAAATTAGCGCCGAAACAAATCAAATCAACCCGGAATGAACTCCAATTTTGCGCACAAGTCCCAAATGACATGACGGAGCTATTCCAATTCCCAGAACTGCAATCTGAATCTGATATCCTTAAAGTCAACTCTCGATCAACCTTATAAACTTTCCAAACATTCAAATTTCCATCTTTCGCCAATTAGCGCAGAAACCTTCTAGACTTATCCATATGCAAATCCGGGCATACGCCTGAGTCCAAAATTACCACCCGGACCTAATGGAACCATCAAAACTCCGTTCCGGGGTCAAATATATAAAAGTCAAACTTGATCAACTCTTCTAACTTAAAGCTTCAAACATGAAATTCATTCTTCTAAATCACTTTCGAGTAACCTAAAAACCAAAACCGATGATTCACACAAGTCATAATACAACATATTGAGCTACACATACCCTCAAACTACCAAGCGAAGTGCAAATACTCAAAATGACCTATCGGGTCGTTACATTTTGGGGGAAAAGCTATTTTGAAGGGATGAGTTGGCCTAGTTGAGATAAGTATATTGCCTAACTTTGTGGGGGGGAGGGGGGGACTACCCCTTAAGATTTGGATTGATTGTTCTATTTGTGTTTTGTAAAATCTGTATATGTAAGGTGACGAGTGGGTACATGGACTATATGTGGTATTTGACCGGTTTAAATTATCTAGACTCTTTCCATTTCTTAATTGAATTGTCATAACAAACCATATCTCTCATTGTTAATCTATTCTTACATGCTCTATTTGACGTTGTTAGCACTTGTTCTACCTCTTACTTGTAATGTTTCTCTTATATGCTTTAGTTGAAGTTATTGCCTTCCTTATTGTCTTGTTACCACTTAATTGTTGAATCACTTTTAATTGAAGTTGTTATTTCGTGGAATATCATCTTGTTAAGTTATTGGTGTTGAAGTTGTAATAGCTGTTATCACATTGAGGTGAAGTTGTTAATTGTTAAAATACCTTTGCTTGTTGAGCATTCTTATTCATTTTGTTATTGTTGAAATTCTTGTATACATTGTGGTTGAGCCATGGGCTATTTATTGTGGACGTATTGGTTTTGTTGACTTTGTGGCAAGTGTTGGAATATGGGCACTTGTGGTGTGAGGTGTAAAATTGTTGTGATATTGCTATGCATGCGGCGGTATAAGGCTAGGGGTTGATACGCATGCGATGAGATAAGGTGGGCTTGATACGCGTGTTGCTAATAGGGGAACTACTTGAAGCCATGCAGCAAGATAAAGTGGGCTAAAACACATGTAGCTATTTCGGGAAAAAAGATTTTCAAAACTAAATGTAAGGCTCACGCGGTGATATAAGAAAAGATTATGATTGAAATTGTGAAATGTGAATACAAGGCGGTACTTCGGTTGTGATTTTCATTGTACATTCCATGTTGGAAAAACTTATTGATTTGAACGGTCATTGTTCTTCCTTCAATCATTCATCTGCATTTTGATTGTGTTTGGTTATTCGTTGTTATCTTGGTGTAGGAACGATTGTGATTTCTTGTGTGAGTCATGCATTCTACGTGATTTGTTGTGTTGGTTTAAAGTGCCAATATGTGCCTCCGTTATAACTTGATGAATTGCTTGTCAATGTGAATTTAATTGCGTGGAGTCACTATATCATATTATATTGAGTTGTTGGTAACATAATGGTTTAAATAAAATAATTATTAACGTGCTTTATTTTATGTGCATCTCAAGGTAGAACTCGTTATCTCACTCGATGCCTTATTATTCTAAATGGTTATCGTACTTTCACTATAATTTGGTTCTCAAATTATACTCATCACCCTGTTAGATGTTTACCTTACTTAAAATTGTTATCATGTTTTTCTTTAACAAATTTTATATTTAATTCGTTAATTCAACTTATGTTTTTCTTTGCTTAAAATGATACTTTTACTTAATTTTATTGATTTCTAAACTAAACCCATCTTATACTCTGTTTAGTATAAATTGTATATTATTTTACTTTACTTGATTTCTAAAATAAACTCATTATTTCATTCGAGACCTTACTTTATTCAAGATTGCTATTATATTTTATGGTGTCTAAATATATCTTTCGTTCATCTAAATTAATATTTATCATGGTTGAAAAGTACATGATAGCACGTGGGGTTTGCCGTGCGAAGGAGATTACTATTGTGGCCATGGGGTGCCATATGTGTAAGAATTGGAAATTGTGGTTCATGACTTGTGGTTTACAAAGTGTGGTGCCTCGGGGTAATTCTTGTTGTAAGTCCATGTGTTTGGAGCAATTTGATTATTTGAGTTGTCATCCATTTGTTTTCCTTATTTGAGTTCATTTACATCTCATCGATGTTCTGATTATGTTGTTTCTTTATTACTCGTTTACTACTTGCAGCCATTTATGTTTCTATTACTTCATTGTTGGTTGTAAATCAATTATTTTTGTGTCGTTGGTCTAACATTGATGCTCTTTCCATTGTTAGTTTATGTATATCTTGAACAGGTTTCTATGTATATGTAACGACCCGACCGGTCGTTTTGAGTATTATAACCCCGTACCCCCATTTACTGCTCAATTTATGCCTTACAGTTGATTTATGACTTATCGGGTTAGTCGGTTCGGATCCGGAAGGATTTCGTAGTGAAATGAGACACTTAGTCTCATAATTGAAAACTTAAGTTTAAATAGTAACCGGATATCGACTTATGTGTAAATGACCCCGAAATGGAGTTTTGATGATTTCAATAACTCCGTATGGTGATTTTGGTCTTAGGAGCATGTCCGGAAAATTGATGGAGATCCGTAGTGGAATTAGGCTTGAAATGCCGAAAGTTGAATTTTTGGGAAGTTTCACCGGGGGGTTGACTTTTTGATATTGAGGTCTAAATCTGATTATGGAAATTGGAATAGTTTCATTATGTCATTTATGACTTGTGTGAAAACTTTGAGGTCAATCGGACTTGATTCGATACGTTTCGGCATCAATGTAGAAGTTGGAAATTTCATAAGACTAAAGTTTCAAGTGAGTTCGCACAAGACCTAACTTCAAATGTGTATAACTCTCATGATATGAAGTTTTATATGGTGTATTACATATCAAATGAAAGTTATTTGAGTCTAGTTTCTAACGCTTTAAACCGTTCATCATTTGGACATTTCTACAAGAAGTTATGACCAAATTACCAAAGACTGCAAAAATATAGTTCTGCGACCAATTATGCGATCGCAAAACTCCATCTGCGACCGCAAACTGGTCGCAGAATGGATCAGAAGAGCCCAATTCTAGGCACCGATTTTGCAATCGATTTTGCGGCCCGCATACCCATTCTGCGGTCCATTATGCGACCGCAAACTTGCTTTCAGAGGGTTAATTATTTTATTTTTATAACCTAACCCCATTTTGTTAAATAGCTTTGGGAATCATTTTGGAGCAAAAATCTGACATTTTTAGAGAGAAAGGAGAGTGTTCTCAAGAGAGGAAGAAGCTCAAGTGCTTTGTTTATCAAATTCTTGTCCAAGCCTTGAAATCCAACGAGAAATCCCTCAAATTCTTCATCAAAGAGGTAAGGTTCTAACCCTTAGTCTTCAATTTCGAGTTTGGGTAAAGATGGGTGATTAAGATTATGATTCTTGGGTGTAATAGTATTATTTATACATATCAATAGGGTTTATGAAAATATTGTTGAGTTCAAATGGGTAAAGATTGGGTTGAAAATGGTAAACATCTTCAATGACTTTAATTGAAGATTTGAGGGTCGAGTTGAAGTCGGAATTTAGTAAAATTTGTATGGTTGGACTCGTGATTGGATGAGCGTTCATATTTGGTAACTTTTATCGGGTTCCAAGACATGGTCCCCATAGGTAATGTTTAGGGGCGTAATTTTGCAATTTTGGAAAATATTAGTATTATGATATGGAATTAAATTTTATAATTTTTGTTGGCTGAATCAAATTAATTATGACTATATTCGATCCGTTTGGAAGTTGATATTTGCAGAATGGAATTTCAGGAGCATTGCTTAGCTTGCTCGACATTGGATTTGGCTTGTTCGAGGTAAGTAACTCTTCTAATCTTAGAGTTGAGGGTATGAACCCTGAATATATGTATTTTGTGAATTATTGGGAGGTGACGCACATTCTAGGTGACGGCTGTGTAGGTGTGCATTTTAGAAATTGTGACATAATGTTTTATGTAGAGTTTTGTAGTTAAATAATCTTGCCATTTTCCATGCAGTTTTATGTGTTAAAGAAATTGAACTGAAAAGCATATTAAAAATCATGTTGAGGCTATGCGCCAGTATTATTGGGACACACAAAGGTCATTTCTTTGCATATCGTATCTCAGTCTCTATTGTTATTTTTTGATACATCATATCATCATTTTGGGCTATTCTCATGACATTGTGAGCCCATGAGAGAGAGACTGGAGAGATTGATGAATGAGGGAGGCGATGGCCTGATTGTGAGGATATTTTTGGGATCGAGCTGCACGCAGCAGCAGGCCATGTTGGCTTTATATATATATTATTACTATTGTATGGATTGGGGCTACCCGCCTGCATAAGGCCTTATTGGCTTCTTATTGCACGTGAGTTGGCCGTGCAGATCCTTATATTATTATTGCACGTGAGTTGGCCGTGCAGCATGTGAGTTGGCCATGCAGCACGTGAGTTGGCCGTGCGGATCCAAATATTTATATTATGGCACGTGAGCTATCCGTACAGCACGTGAGTTGTCCGTGCAGCACGTGAGTTGTCCGTGCAGCACGTGAGTTGTCCGTGCTTATAGCTCTTGGGCTGTAGGAGCCCTTCATGAGTCTGTATACACCCCCAGGTGAGCGCAGTCAACTATAAACAGGGATCGGGCTGCACGCCGAAGCAGGTATTGTATAGAACTGAGTGATTGAGTGTGCTGAGCATAGTGAAAAAGAATGCGAGACATTGAGATTGAGTACTCTGAGAGTGTGAGTATATGAGTACAATCTCTGAGATACAATGCATTGACATGCATACATGACATATATGCATAGAGATATGTTTTCCTCATGCTGTATGGTATCACATCATTGTTGTTTGGGCTGATTTTCATGATTTCTCACACATGTTGACAGATGGGCATAGTGATGCATTTGCTTTACACTAGTTATCTGGAAAGAAAATGAGATATTTTATTTATTATTGAAAGGATTTTGGAAAAGTTTGTGATTTCAAACTTATTCACATTTTGGGTAACTTTGGAAAAAGATTTGAATTTTGACTGATGTACTTGAAATGAAGAACTATTATTGCTGAAATCATGATATGACTGAGCATTTTATCTCTGAGTTACTTCTGGTATTATTTGCTTTATGTCGTTATTAAATGTTGTGGATTAGTGGTTTTTGACCCGACCTTGGTAGAATCTTGTTACTACTTTCAACCCAAGGCTAGGTTTGTTAATTACTCAGTACATGGGGTCGGTTGTACTGATACTACACTTCTGCACATTGTGTGCAGATGTTGACTGTTGTTGTTATTGTACTCGATGGTTGCGGGATTTGAAGATGTACCTACGTTTCTGTTGTAGCTGCCTCTTGTTCATGGTAGCCTTAGATTTATAAAAGCTCTGTTTATGTACTATTCAAACAGACTATGTATTTATTTCATTTCTGCTTTGTATACTCTATTCTTAGAAGCTCATGATTTATGCTACCAGTTCTTGGGGAAATGTATTAGTTTTAGATATTTGCTTTTAAATAATTGTTTTTGGAATTGGATAGTTGAAAGTTGGCTTACCTAGTGGGTTGGGTTAGTTGCCATCACGACTAGTTGGATTTTGGGTTATGATAAGGTGGTATCAAAGCTCTAGGTTCATAGGTTCTACAAGTAATGAGCGAGTGTCTAGTAGAGTCTTGTGGATCGGTATGATTATGTCCATACTTATCTTCGAGAGGCTACAGGGCATTTAGGATATATATACTTCCCACTTTTCTTTCCTTATCGTGCGAGATTTATTCAGCTTGAGACATAAACGTTTTGAAATCCATCCACGTATTCGTATGTGCACATAAGCGTTCGGTATCAGCTGTGCATCGTCGGCTTGTGATTCCATGAACGAAGTTCGAGATGAGTATTCTATGTTTTGGTGATGGGCCAGTTTGGAGGACTTGAGGCCAGGTTTAGACTGCAGCTTAAGCTCGGTAGCTTCAGTTGCAACTTGTACAATTGGACTCATATGTCCGATGATGACCCTATAATGGAATTTGTGGCTCGATGAGCGGTGGAATGGTGGTATGATAGGTATGATGTGACCGCGGGATGTGTTAAGACGATTTGAACATAACGAGAAGTGTTTTCCTTGAAATATAAAAGGAAGTCCATTGGGTGCTTGATTTTTGATTTGATGAGACGTACAGTCTCGAGTGTGAATATTTTGAAAGATCTTTCACGTGTTTAAATTTTGGGACAAATTAAACTCTTATGTATGGTTAATGAGTTTGGACTCATAAAGATTTAGTGATTGGGTAGAAATCGTGGCTGCGAAAAGATATAACAAGATGCCAATTTGAGGCTAGGGAGGTGGGTTATCTCTTGGAGAGTAATCTACGTAGGTGTGTTCCTTGTAATGTGAGTGGAGGGTTTCTTTTCTGCCAGTGGGGCGTATGTGTGGATATTTGAATTTGAATCTGGCTGAGAAAGTCGACTTAAGTGTCAATGGAATAATTGCGAGCCTAGCGGATGATTTGGGGTATTTTTATGGTTGGTGTTGTATGCGCTTGAGAAGAATTTTATGGCACTGACTACGGTATTATGACAATAATAGGGTATGGGTATTGTGAATTATGGAGTGTTTTAATCTATGAATTTGAGCCAAGTGGGGGAGCCTGCTATTGACAATTTGATTTCATGGTTATGTGTTAAATTTTAGTTTTGGATTGAGGCATACATGTGGGATAATTATGACTTGCAGAAGTTGAGATCGAGGATAACTCGAGTAAGAAAATTTCCTGAATACGGGATATAATGCACTTACGAAAATATAAACAATTATGGAATGATTAAGTTGTAAATTGTGAAGAATGTAGTGCGCATGGAATATGAATTTGGCCAGTGGTGTTAAGGCATGGTTATTTCTTTGAGTGTTGTTGTGTTAATGGGGCACGTGTATTTTGGCCCATTTGGGCGGTGTAATATGGATTTGAAAAATTGGGGTGACTCTCGAGAAAGTTCCAATGGATTCGAGATTTAATATGTAACAATTGAGAATTTTTGGCGGATTTGTTTATGGCTAAAATATGATATTTATGTTACATGGTGACGAGACTTGTGGCATTTTTGTATATCATTATGGATTTTATATTTTGGTATCAGGAAGGTGAATGAAACGGCCTTAGACTCAAATAAGGTATTTTCAGAATGGGTGTTTCGGTTGTGTTATTTATAGGAGTAATTATGATGTGGTGAGACTCTACAGATGTTTTGGTGGCAATATTCTTGGGTTTGGTGACCTATGTGGTTTGGTTGAGTTAGAGGAATTTAGTTCTAAGGGCTTGATTATGTGCAAATAGATTCCAAAGTATTCTTGATGGTTTCTACCAGTGTGGAGAACGTGTTGTGTATTGTGATTTTCTTTCTGAAAAGAAGTAAGAGAAAGGTTTCTAACCAAAAAAAGGGGGTACGTATTGGTGACTAAAAGTTGATAATGGGATTCTTGTGCTTGTCACATGATAGTATAATAGATGTGGTGTTTTGTGCGGGATTAAGATTTAGATGTACAAGGCGACAGTTCAGTCTTGAAGAGAAGGTAACAAATGTTGGACAACATGGTCAGTTTCAAATATTTCAATGAATGATATAACTGCTCGGTAATTCCTGATAAGGGTGCGCATTTCAAAAGGCGCATTGTATTTTGACTTACAGATATATAAATTAGTATTGCGGTACTCACATGGTTGATAGACTGCTGATATTCAAACTTTGCCAAGTGGCACGGAAGAACTTTTAAAGTATTTCTCGTGGGATGATCGTGTATGAGAGAGGTGTTAGGCATTCGGGCAGTAGATGGAATCAAATATGGTGATTCACATGTTCTATGGATTTGGAGATCTAGAGTTCTCGGGAGCAGATTGTTTCATGGTTGTGGACTGTGAAGTTGTGGCTGGAGCTAGCCAGATGATAGGATGTATTATGAATCAGTCGCGGTGAATTTTCGGAGGGCTATTTGTCTAATTGTGGGTGACCAGAGTTGATTTGGGGGTCCATTGGTAGGCCCAATTAAGATGTGTATTCTACACTGAGCCGGAATGGTTGACTCCATACTGCTATTGTTGAGGGATGTGTCATTCGGTTGATGTTGAACTTATTCGTGTTCTGAAATGATCTGTGAGTTACTCCTTTATGCTACGAGGAGTTGTGATTCATTGGTTATGTGAACAGATGGTGCGATTCTATTTGATCCTTATATTGGAATTTGAGCGTAATGAGTATTAGGGTATTGCATGATCGATAGCGTAATGGTTATGTCCTTTCGGGTTTCGTGTGGAATTTTTGTCATTTGCCTCTCCGTCGTTATTAATTTGGAGCAGGGTGGCTCGGGGTATATAATATGGAACAACGTTTGGATGGGGTCACACATTGCAGCGGAGTTATATTAAGATATGAACCTTGTGTTAGAATCGAGTGATGGTTCTACAGTGTATGATGCATTTTTAGCGTTTCGTTGTGGTGGTACTTGTTAATCTGACAGGGCAGTTCTCTCATTTGAGTCCTTTTCCATGACTTGGAACATTTGAATTTTTGCGTATGGGTGCACGGATGGAACAGGTTTTGGCTCTGAGTTATATGGGTGCAACATGTCTGTGGAATAGTTGTATTTAGTAATATAAGGTCATTGGACCTATAATGGGTTTAATACTAGTATGTGGTTGGTTTTGGAATAGTCACTGTGATCAGGAATGGTCCTACGAGCATGCGAGTTGTGTAATATGTTAGGTGATTATGTCAGTGGTTATGGTGATAGTTAAGCTTTGATACAGCTTGTTCAAACGCATACAATGTGTAAATGTAAAATTTGTGTCTTGAAAGAAATTCTGAAGTTTGGGAATTGAATTCCAAGATTTTTGGGCTAAGGTTGAAGTAATGATTTTTAATTATGTTGTGTTGTCAGGCCTATACAATTTACACGTAATAGGGTGGCGTGGGATCACCCCCCGGGTACGTGCGTGGTAAGATGGAACGGTGATGTGGTGGCTTGGAAACAACTCATGGCACGTTGAGGACGAACGTATGTTTAAGTAGGGGAGAATGTAACGACCCGGTCGGTCGTTTTGAGTATTATAATCCCGTACCCCCATTTACTACTCAATTTATGCCTTACAGTTGATTTATAACTTATCGGGATAGTTGGTTTGGGTCCTGAAGGATTTCGGAGTGAAATGAGACACTTAGTCTCATAATTGAAAACTTAAGTTAAAATAGTGATCGGATGTCGACTTATGTGTAAACGACCCCGGAATGGAGTTTTGATGATTCTAATAGCTCCGTATGGTGATTTTGGACTTAGGAGCGTGGCCGGAAAATTGTTTGGAGGTTCGTAGTGGAATTAGGCTTGAAATGCCGAAAGTTGAATTTGTGGGAAGTTTGACCGGGGGTTGACTTTTTGATATCGAGGTTGAAATAAAATTATGAAAATTGTAATAGCTTTGTTATGTCATTTATGACTTGTGTGCAAAATTTGAGGTCAATCGGACTTGATTCGATAGGTTTCGGCAACAATGTACAAGTTGGAAATTTCATAAGACTAAAGTTTCAAGTGAGTTCGCACAAGACCTAACTTCAAATTCATATAACTCTCATGATACGAAGTGTTATATGGTGTATTACCTTTCGAATGAAAGATCTTTGAGTCTAGTTTCTAACGCTTCAAACTGTTCATTATTTGGACATTTCTACAAGAAGTTATGACCAAATTACTAAAGGCTGGAAAAATGCAGTTCATAGACCAATTATGCGATCGCAAAACTGCATCTGCGACCGCAAACTGGTCGCAGAATGGACCAGAAGAGCCCAGTTCTGGGCACCAATTTTGCGATCAATTTTGCGGCCCGCATACCCATTCTGCGGTCCATTATGCGACCGCAGATCTGCTTTCGGATGGTTAACTTTTCTATTTTCATAACCCGACCCCATTTTGATTAATAGGCTTTGGGAATCATTTTGGAGAAAAAATCTTACATTTTTAGAGAGAGGGGAGAGTATTCTAGAGAGAGAAAGAAGCTCAACTGCTTTGTTTATCAAATTCTTGTCCAAGTCTTCAAATCCAATGAGAAATCCCTCAAGTTCTTCATCAAAGAGGTAAGGTTCTAACCCTTAGTCTTCAATTTCGAGTTTGGGTAAAGATGGGTGATTAAGAGTATGATTCTTGGGGCGAGTTAAAGTCAGAATTTTGTGAAATTTGTATGGTTGGACTAGTGGTTGGATGGGCGTTCATATTTTGTAACTTTTATCGGGATCCGAGATGTGGGCCCCACGGGTGATTTTTGGGGGCGTAATTTCGGACTTTTGGAAAATATTAGTAATTTGATATTGAATTAATTCCTATAATTTTTATGGGCTGAATCAAATTAATTGTGACTAGATTCGAGCCGTTTGGAAGTTGATAAGCGCATAATGGAATTTCTGGAGCATTGCTTAGCTTGCTCGACATTGGATTTGGCGTGTTCGAGGTAAGTAACTCTTCTAATCTTGGAGTGAAGGGTATGAACCCTGAATATATGTATTTTGTGAATTGTTGGGAGGTGACGCACATGCTAGGTGACGAGCGTGTGGGCGTGCACTACAGAAATTGTGACATAATTTTTTCTGTAGAATTTTGTAGTTAAATAATCTTTGCATATCATATCTCAATCTCTGTTGATATTTATTAATACATCATTTCATCATTTTGGGCTATTCTCATGACATTGTGAGCCTATGAGAGAGAGACTGGAGAGATTGATGACTGAGGGAGGCTGAGGGCCTGATTGTGAGGATATTTTTGGGATCGGGCTGCACGCCGCAGCAGGCCATGTTGGCTTTATATATATTATTACTATTATATAGATTGGAGATCCCTGCCTGCAGCAGGCCTTATTGGCTTCTTATTGTACGTGAGTTGGCCGTGCAGCACATGAATTGCTCGTGCATATCCTTATATTATTATTGCACGTGAGTTGGCCGTGCAGCACGTGAGTTGTCCATGCGGATCCTTATATTATTATTGCACGTGAGTTGGCCGTGCGGATCCAGATATTTATATAATGGCACATGAGTTGTCTGTACAGCACGTGAGTTGTCCGTGCTTATAGCGCTTGGGCTGTAGGAGCCCCTTATGAGTTTGTACACACCCCCAGTGAGCGTGGTCGACTATAAATAGGGATCGGGTTGCATGCTGAAGCAGGTATTATATAGCGCTGAGTTATTGAGTGTGCTGAGCATAGTGAGAGAGAATGTGAGACAGTGAGATTGAGTACTCTGAGAGTGTGAGTACATGAGTACAATCTCTGAGATACATTGCATTTACATGCACACGTGACATATATGCATAGAGATGTGTTTTCCTCATGTTGTACGTTATCACATCATTGTTGTTTGGGCTGATTTTCATGATTTCTCACACGTGTTGACAGATGGGCATAGTGATGCATTTGTTTTACACTGGTTATCTGGAAAGAAAATAAGATATTTTATTTATTATTGAAAGGATTTTGGAAATGTTTTTGTTTTCAAACTTATTCACATTTTTGGTAACTTTGGCAAAAGATTTGGATTTTCACTGATGTACTTGAAAGGAAGAACTATTATTGCTGAAATCATGATATGGCTGAGCATTTTATCTCTAAGTTACTTCTGGTATTATTTGCTTTATGTAGTTATTAACTGTTGTGGATTAGTGGTTTTGGACCCGACCTTGGTAGAAGCTCATCACTACTTTCAACCTAAGGCTAGGTTTGTTACTTACTCAGTACATGGGGTCGGTTGTACTGATACTATACTTCTGCACATTGCGTGCAGATGTTGACTGTTGTTGTTGCTGTGCTCGATGGCTGCGGGATTTGAAGATATACCTGCGTTCCTGTTGTAGCTGTCTCTTGTTCATGGTAGCCTTAGATTTATAAAAGCTCTGTTTATGTACTATTCAAACATACTATGTATTTATTTCATTTCCGCTTTGTATACTCTATTCTTAGAAGCTCATGATTTGTACTACCAATGCTTGGGAAAATGTATTGGTTTTAGATATTTTCTTTTAAATAATTATTATTGGAATTGGATAGTTAAAAGTTGGCTTACCTAGCGGGTTGGGTTAGGTGCCATCACGACTAGTTGGATTTTGGGTCGTGACAGTATAGTAGGTGTCTTGACCTGGCCTTATCACTACTCTACCGAGGTTAGGCTTGATACTTATTGGGTAGCATTGTGGTGTACTCATGCTAAGATTATGCACATTTTGTGCATATCCAGGTATTCTGATTGTGTTATTGAGAGTTACCTCTGTGCGGGGGGAGACTTCAAAGTATACTTGCTTGACGTTCACAGGCCTCGGAGTCACCATCTTTATTCATTATGCTACTGTTAAATTGTAATTCAAAACGATATTGTGTTTAGTAATTCTAGTGTGTTTTAGTAGTGCTTATGACTCTGTACTACCAGTTTTAGGAAATGTATAACTATTGGCCGCTTACGACAATGTATATCATTTAATGTTTTATGATAAATGATTAAATAATTCAATTCGGTTATTAAAATAGCATGTCATAGGTGACATCACGACATCCTATAGTGAGAAATTAGGGTCATGACAAGTTGGTATCAGAGCTCTAGGTTCATAGGTGCTACAAGTCATAAGCAAGTTTAGTAGAGTCTTGCGAATTAATACATAGACATTTGTACTTATCTTTGAGTGGCTACTGAACTATTAGGAAATTCCACTCCTTTCATTCCTTATCGTGCGGTATTGATTCAGCTTGAAGCATATATCTTATATCTATTTACATCCACTTGTATATGATGTTGCATGCTATATATCAACTATGCTCCGACGATTTGTAATGTTACAGATGGGCTATGAGGGGGCCATAAATGCTCGATCATCATCTTAAGGTATTGTCCAGACTAAGGACGCGGACGTGTTGGTAGATCTTCAGTTGTTCAAATGTGGGATGCAACTGGTTCGTGCATCTGATTGGTGCTGTATGAGCTTATGAAGGTTGGTAATGTGGATCATCGGATGTTGATGATCAGATTACATGGGCAAGTATCATATCAGTCTTGGGTCTGAGGTATATATGCAGTGTTGAGGGTTTCCTAGAATTGTACATGACTAAGATCTTAGATTTTCATGGGATGGTGCTGGTACTTGCGGTATATCTATATCATTGCTAAATCTACATTCCAGTATCTAAGAGTTTAGAGAAACATCTTCAGATTCATAGAAGGTCTCTTTAGAGTGGGTATCTCGGTTTCAGCATTGTTGGGTGCTCCAAATAAAATACAACAGTTTATGGGTTTTTGGATGATGTGGTTCATGTTAGGGTCTTCCGCATCGAGCTTTGACTTAGGATCAATGTGTACCTATAAGGGAAAGCGTTGACATCAAGACAAGTCGAGGAGAATTAGAAGAAATGGGTCAGCTCGGTGGTGTTGGGTCAACATAGCAACAAAGGTAACTGGTCTTTTAGTGTGGTAATTCTTCACCAGCATTCTGTGGCAATACTTTTGGGTTTGATGGCTTGAGTGACTTGGTTGAGTTGGAGAAGTTCAGTTCTAATGTCTTGGTGATATGCGGACTGGCCTCGAAGAGTTCTTCATAGTGTCGACCATGACTTGAGCTAGATGTCTGCTAATGGCATAAGGAACATGTTATGTGTTATGATTTTTGCCTGGATGGGGTCATGTGTTCTAGACAACATGGACGATTTCAGGTGTTTAGAAGAATGCAATCATTATTTGATACCACCTAAGAAGGGTGCGCACTCCAAAAGGCGCATTGTGTTTTGACTTGCGGATGCCTGACTGGTATTACGGTAATCTCCTGGTCGATCGACTGCTGATGTCTAGATTTTGCTTTGTGGCATGAAAGATTTATAGAAGTACTTCTCGTGGGCTGACCGTATGTGAGTAATGTATCAGTTATTTGAGTAGTGTAATTGTGATCGAATATGGAGATTCTAGTATTTTAGGGATTTGAAGACTAAGAGGGTTCTCGAGGTAGATTGTTCTATGGTTGTGAACGGTGAAGGTATGTTAAGCTGTTGGCAACTGATGGTATGCACTATAGATTTGTTATTGTGGGCTTTTCAAAGTCTATCTACCTACTTCGGAAGGATCAGAATTGATTTGGAGGCTACTAGTAGGTCTAATAAGGATGTGTGTTCTAAATCGGGTCATATTTATCTACTCAACACAGTTATTATGGATGGGCATGTTATCGGTTAGGGTGGATCACATTCATGTTCTGATATGTCTCATTGTGATGGGTTATGATCTGTTTGTTATCTGCAAACCGATGCGGTTATGTTTGGGCTTTGTAGCGAAATTCGAGCGAGATTGTTCTTATGGTGTTGAATGGTTGATTGTGCCTTGGTTATGGTCTTCGGGTTTCTGGTATATAGTCATATCCATATCTCCACAGTTATGGTCACGTGCTTTGTATGTTTGATGTTGATAATCTTATGCTTGTTAACTAAGAGTATCATGGCTCGACGTATTCCAGGTGGACCACTGTCAGATTGGGTCATGCATCGCAGTGGCGTTATGCTAGGATATGATCCTCTGTGCTTATTTTGTGTGTTATGTTTCCCCTTGTGTGGTGGATAGATAGCATTGCGCTTCATGTTGGTATCTGTTGAGTTGGCGGGATGGTTTCTTCATTTTCATTCTCTTTCCATCATTAGGTATATTTGTGTTATTGTTTGTTGGTGCACATGTCGGTCGAGTAGCTTGTACTGGATAAAGTGAGGTTATTGGGCCTGAAATAAGTGTCATCGTATTTGATTAAGGTATGTTTGCAAGAATTGTGTCACGAGTCGGCCTAGATTTTGGTTGTGGTTCTTATCGGGGAAGATAGCTCCACGACTTGTTAATTTGATGGGTGTTTATGAGTTTCTATATGTTTCTTTCATTATCGGTAGTGTACGAAGGTTCAGAACAAGGTTTTAGTTGATATGAGGTTTGTTACCGGTGTCGAGTTGGTTATCGAGCAGCTATTACGATTTGAAGTTATTGTTATGAGTATTTGAGTTATGTGGTATATCATTTTATTATGTCTTGAGATATGGTTATGGATCGTTATAGCTTGTTCAGAGTTATACGGTGAATAAATGCAAGAATCAAGTCATATAATGAGTTCCGGATGTTGGGAATTTGGTTTTTAAGGTATATGGACTAAGGTTGAAGTAAGGATCCTCTATTAGGTGGCGCTGATGAGCTTATATGGATTTGGGTGACGTGGGATCACCCATGGTTATGTGTATTGTAAGGTTATGTGGAGATTTGATGGCTTTGGAAAATCTCTTGGGACGTTCAAGGACGAACGTATGTTTAAGTGAGGGAGAATGTAACGACCCGATAGGTCGTTTTGAACTTTAGTGTTCCATTCGGTGGTTTGAGACTTTGAGTAGCTTCATATTATGTATTATGACTTGCGCGAATGGTTGGTTTCATTTTCGAGCAGTTCAGGATAGATTTGGAAGAATGATTCTCGTTTTAGAAACTTTAAGTTGGAAGAGTTGACCAAGGTTTGAGTTTTAGGTAAACGGACTCGGAATCGGGTTTTTATTATTCTAATAAGTGTGTATGATGATTTTGGACATGTCCACGAAGTTTGGTAAATTCCGATGAGTTTTGAATAACATTGGGTTGTATGGTGATTGTTTTCGGTTTCGACGTCGATATGAGCATAAAGGTTACCATATTGAGCAAACAGCCTTTGATTTGTGTTTCAACAAAACCATTATATCCGTATTGTAATGGAAACTATAGCAACTGAAATTATCAAGTTTCGACATCGTATGAGGAATTTATGATCATTTTACTAAGAATTTGGTTGCCATATTTTTCAGATTAATTATGAAATTGCCATTGAATTCGTATTTAAAAATCTGCACTATTTCGAAATATTGAAACCAACATATCTCCTTCATTATAAGGTCAAATGGAGTGATTCAAAAGCCTAACTTGACTGGAATTTCACGAGGAATCCATTGGATGCAGCAAAAGTAAGTTTCGAGATTGTTTGGAATAAGAAACCAGGTAGAACAGCTGGGGTTTTTTTAGCTATTAGTGTTGTTGGAGTTTTTCTCATCTTGAAAGTTTGGGATTGGGAGAATTCAAGAATGTTCTTCAAGTTTCTTCCCTGGGGTAAGGTCTAAACCATAACCTAATATATTCATTTGATTCATTCCCTTGTTTAAAGATTTAATCCATGATTTTAATTAAAAATCTATTTAATTCTTTAAATCAAGACCTAGGGTTATGTCCTAAATTTTAAAAATTGAAAATGAGTTAGAGGCGTTTGTTTCCCAATTCCTTTTGGATTCCTGTTAAGAACTCTATTTTGAGGGTTTGGCCATTGTTATCATATCTTGAGCTGTAGACCTCGGATTTGAGTGATTTTTGAGGGTTCTTCACGTGTTGGATTGTGGTAAGTATTCTTTACCCGGATTTGATTTGATTTTATGATGTTATCTTTATTGTTATCATTAAATTAGTAGTTTGAGTTGGGGAAAAATGGGAATTTTGTGAAAACTTTCAAAAATGTAAAATAATGATTTGAAGGACGAATTGATGTCGGAAATGGATAAATTTGGTATGGTTAGACTCGTATCGGAATGGGTGTTCGAATTTTATAAATTTTCTCGGGTTTCGAGGCACGGGTCTAGGGTTGACTTTTTGAGTTGACCTTTTGTTTTCTTTCAAGATCGGAGCTTTATTATCCATAATTGTTTCCTATGGCTTTTATTTATGATATTAAGTTATTTTGGCTAGATTTGAGCCGGCCGAAGGTTGTTTCGCACGAGAAGGCCATTTTAGAGTATCAATCTAGCTTTTTTGAGGTAAGTAACTTGCCTAACTTTGGGTGGGGGAACTACCCCTTAGGATTTGAGCCATTTGTGCTAATTGTATCATGTGAAGGCCGTGTACGCGAGGTGACGAGTACGTACTCGGTCTTCTTTGTTGGAATTTGACCGTTTTAGGCTCTTAGGTTCTTATGTCCATTAAAATGAAGTTGTTCTATCATGTTAAATCCCCACTTACTAAATTTACCCTTACTTGTCTTATTTGGAGTTGATCGATTCATGTTATATCCTTGTTGCCAATAAACCCTTATGTGCCTTAATTGAAGTCTTTTCCGTAATTACTTATCCTTAATTGAAGTTATTGATGTCTTTTCTATAATTGTTTAATCTTAATGAAGTTATTGATGTTTTTTCCGTAATTTCTTATCCTTAATTGAAATTATTGATGTCTTTTCCATAATTGCTTGTCCTTAGTTGAAGTCACTACTGGAAAATGAGCCTATCACGGTGGACCTTTTGGCAATAGTTATGAAACCATTGCTACAGACATGATATTGCAACGGTTATAACTATTACAATAATATATGGGTGTTATCAATACACTTTGGTTATTAAGCCGTTGCAATTGTGTGGTGACTGTTTCCATAGGTTCTATTTTATGCAACGGTTTTCATAGGTTCTATAGAGCTATTGTCACGTGACCAAATGTGACGGAGCCAGTATCGTTGCCATACATCAATAGCAACAGTTTATATGTCTATCGCAATGGTTATACAAGCGTTTCCATAAGACCATTTTCCAGTAGTGAGTTATCGTTGTCCTTTCCACAATTGCTTGACCTTAACTGAAGTTTTGTTATCCCTTTCATTGTTGACTTATCCTTATTTGGAGTCATTAATTCATGTTATCTCTCTTATCGTTGAGTTGTACTTATATGGAATCATTGTTGCACATTATCTTTCCCTTTGTTGGGCTATTCTGGTTGAAACCATTATTCTCTGTTGTGTCTTTCATTTTGAGCTCGTTCTTCCGTTTCTTTATGATCTGAAGTTCTTGCGTTGATTTACTTGCCATACTCTAGTGTTATTATTGTTGTTGCTGTTGTACTCAGTGTTGTTGAGCGAGGGCTATGCGTGGTTATGGTGTTGAAATTATTTTGAGGAAATGTTGTGGCATATGGGCACATGTGGTGAAAGTTATTATATTGTGTTGTTATGTTTTGGCACACGTGGTATTGTTGAGAGGGTTGTCGGGGTGTTCACATGTGAGTTGTCTGTGCTATTGTTGTTATTGATATTTGCACATGCAGCTATATATGTGGGTTTGCGCATGGGGTGAGACAAGGTGGGAATATTATTATGCGTGTGCGGCGAGACAAAGAGGGCATTTACTTCATTGTTGCGCAAGTGGCGAGACAAGGTGGGCTATATCGGGAAATGCTTTTTGATGACTTGTGATGGCCTGGGGGCATTGTTATTGATGATAATTGTGTAGTGATGTGTCTACCTTGTGTGATTTGTATATTTTACGTTTTGTTGTGTTATTTCCTATGTGCCCTTCGTTGTCTCCACTTTTACTTGTTGACTTGAGTTGTGATAGAACACTTTCATAAGCTTACATGTACTTAATCACCCATATCGGTTTTAAGAATATGAATCTTAAAGTTATTAACCATTTACACGTACTCTCGTTTACTTGCCTTCTGTGTGAGAGTTGTAATATTGGCACGTGAGTTGTCCGTGCGGTTATGAAAAGTTGTCACTCCCTTAGCACGTGAGTTTTCCGTGCATATATGAGGTATCAATGATATTGGCACGTGAATTGCCTTTGCAGCACATGAGTCGTCTGTGTGGTTATAAATTGTAATGTGGGCACAATATGCCAAGTTATTAGGGTTCATGAACTAGGACCTGTGAGTTGTGACTATGAGATGAAGTACCTTGGGGAAATTCTTAAACAAATCTTGTGTGAAAGTGGTTACTCTTATTGAGTTGTTACTTGTTTTCCTTACTTGGTTTCATCAGACTTAAATTGTATTCAGCTTACTCCACGACATTATTACCTGGCATGTCTTGTTGCTAATTGTTGTTTTTAGTTTCCTATTACAAGAATGTTTTATTATTGTTATCATGCTTAGCCCTATGTTGATATTGTTCCCTGTTAGTTTCACCTTTATACTTGTAAAGGTTATTATGTCTAGTAGGTGTCTTGACTGTTCCTCGCCACTACTCCACCCAGGTTAGTCTTGATACTTACTAGGTACCGCCGTGGTTACTCATGATACTCTTTCTGCATATTTTTGTGCAAATCTAGGTACTTCGGAGTTTGTTGATCATTAGCTAGATGATCGGGCATTGTTGTGGAGACTCAAGGTATACCTGCTATCGCGTTGCGACAAAAAACACTCACGCAAGTATACGTGATCGTCAACTAATAAAGTAGTGAGTAGAGTATCGTTCCCACGAAGACTTATGAATAACTTTTGACTAATTCAAACTCAAACAACTTATCGATCCAAGAGATTTCTCACAAAATATATAAGTGACTAATTTACTACCTAAAACTAATCAAGCAATGAAATAACTAGAAATCAACCACAACACTTAAGCAATTTCGGATAAGAATCAGTAGGAGCGGATATTCTAGGGTCATAGGCTACCTAAAAATCATGTTGCGTTCTTGGCTTAAAATGACTAATTAATTTATCTGGATTGTTGATTGACAGGGTAGATATTACTCATAAGAATCTGTCGAGTTCTTACTCGCCTATTCAAGCTAACTTAATGCCTATATGTCTACGGAGTTAAGATTAACAAGAATGCATTTATAATTCATGTATTTCAACCAAGCAAGGAAATTAGGTATATGTCTATCCTAATCGCGAATCCATTCTCTGATGCCCATGTTCAAGAACTTGCTCTATATAATTCTATATGCAATCTAGAATTCCCACTTTCGAGTTCAACTCAAGATTTGTAGATAGTATTTCACTGTTAGCTACTCAGCAAAATAATTAAAAACAAAATCAAATAAACAACCCAATATGATAAACTCATACTCGTCAAATTAAACTTCAAACATCAACATTCATGTAGCACCCATGACCCCAGAACAATAGGGTTCTTAGCCACTCATATTCATACAATCATCAAAAATAATATTTTTAAACATAAAATTAATGAATACTAGAAGAAGAATGGAAGAATTGATCAACTCCATGCTCCCGAGCGTTTCGTCCTTTTGTTCTCCTCTCAAAGCCACGTCACCCCCTCAAAATCATGTTTATTTGTGTATTTATATCGTGTAAAAACAACCTCAGACGAATATACCCTTTTCAAGCTGAAGTAGGAATTACTCTGCGAATTTTGCACACACACACCGCGCTCCGCACCGCGCTTGTGGAGTTTATCAGTGGGCAGTGATTTTTTCTTCTTGTCAGGCAATTTTACACTGCTGCGACGCGCCCTGCGGCGCCCAATGCGGTGCTGCAATGTTAATTTCTCAGAGTGAAATTGTTTCATCCTCTTTTGACATCCAGATTTGGTACACGATCTCCGAACATGATCCCGGTTTAATGTATTGGGCTTTTACTCAGACTTCAAAGCTCCAAATTGATCGATTTAGCTCCAAATTAACTTTTGAACTCAGAATCACTTCCTGCAAGACATAAAACACGTACTAAGTATAATTCACTATCATTTAAGCTCAAACATACGTAAAATGCAATAATTAGAGTGCAATATTACGGCTAAAACACGAGTTTCTAGCCTAGCATCATCACCCCATACTTAGACAATTGATCATCCTCGAGCAACTAAACTACACTTCACTTAGGGATGATCTTTTCATCAAACAACCTCCCTAACACACCATGCCAAGAATATTTAAAGTAGACTGAGCACCATATCATAACATCCCACCCTCAAAACTCGACTCAAAAGTACCACGCATTTTTCAAAACCTGCTCACTTACTCTAACACAGATATCAAAGACGTTACCTTACCTTCGCAAATCATGTGCCCTCACGCAAACAATAGAGAATAGTTCCACTCACAATATCGTTCAAGAAAAATTAGGAACTCAAGATAGACAGAATTAACTCACTCTTAGAATCAAAATTCATGTGCAACTGGAGACGTACCATAGGCTTGCCCCCTAGTGTAATACTATACTAATTTAGCTCATTCAATCAAGGATCAAGTAGGACTTTAATTAGTTATAATATAGGCTGCGCGACGGGTAGGATACATATAGATATAGTGGCTACACCTCCCTGAGCACTTTGAGACATATACAATTTCACAATTCAAACCTCACTCTTATGTTGAACCAACCTCGACCTTTATACATGATAGCATCAAACTTCCCAGATCTTTAAGCACAAACAAGATAAAAAATACCACTGGCAAAAGTTCTCTTTTTTTTATAAACTGCACCTTTCTCCTTTTTCTATAGTTCCACTCAAAAACCCAAACCAACCTCCACTTTAACTTTCAAAAAGTTCATTACAATTCAAGTGCTCATGAGAAGTGAAAAGGCTCAAATAGATGGTTAATTCAAGCAATTGGGTAAGACTTGTAATGTGGTTGCCAAAGAAATAGGATTACAAGCTCAAAGGGGTTAACTAAGATACATTCAATCAGGTAGGTCACAGATATATAACTGGCTCAACAAAGAAATACCTATATCACTTCCTAGACTGAATAAGACTACTATTTCATTTTGCATACACAGAGGGCAAATTCTAGACATCAACTGCAATACACAGAATATCACAAAATAAACTCACTCACACATTGGCATATAACTCACTTAGGATTAGATCCTTCCCGACTCTCTAGTCCAAGTAATTAAGCAAAGTTATAATGACACAATTTAAGGCACTTATTTAAGGGTCAAGAATTGAGCACAGGTGTCACAACTAAGGCACTTACCACTCTCAAGGTATATGGAGTCAAGTAAAATTGATTCTTTAAATTAGAACTGTGACTCAAAATTCTTTATTCCTACAAAATAAAAAGATTTAACTACACCCGGTTCAAGCAAAACCCATGGAAAAGAACCGCGACACAAAGAAAACCCAAGGGGAAATTGTTATACTACCTAAAAAATATAAAATATTAAAATAAAAGACATATTTTTGGATTTTCAAATTTGTTTTTCTTATCGTTCGACTTCATCTCCCTCAAGAAACCAGTCGGCAAAATCCATCATCAGGAGAAGTCGAAACTAAACATTTAATTACTAACTACTACAGGTCGATAGAATTCATAATTATAGTTTACAGACCATATTGTCTACGAAAGCACGAAACAAATCAAACAAAACCAACTGGCAAATAGAAAAAAAAACAAGTACAAATACAAATACAATCAAATAGGAGCACCCCACCCCACACTTAAGAAATTGCATTGTCCCCAGTGCAAAATAGTAAAATCAAGAGTGAAAAGGTGACTTCCTGAGGTCCGTGGACTAATCATCATCACCCTCGAAGGTGCGCAAATAATCTTTATCATCGAAGGGGGCGGAGTTCACATCCTCACCTGGTGGCAACTGTCCTCCTCTCGCCAATCCCAACCACTGCTGAGTGACAGCAGAAAGGGAGTGATATTGCTGAAACTCCTCCAAGTTGGTCTCCCCCCTTTTAGAGCGAAGGCGCAAGTCAACAAACAATAGCTGCAGTGTCTCCTCAACACGAACAAGCCTCTGGTCCGAATTGACAACATCAATAGGAGGATCTATCACTGTCGTGACATCATAGACCTTTGATAGGATATGTCACTAGGATGGTCCGGTCATAGTGAAACTCCTCCTCTACAAGGTGCGCCTGCAACAATTGAGTGATCCTACTCGGGCAGTGCAGGCGGCGGGCCCCAAGTGGTCGCACTTTAGCCATGTGCTCCAGCATAATATTTCCAAAATCCAATCACATCCAAGTCAATAAGGCATAGATCAAAAACACTTTCAGTCATGGGACATCAGTGTCACTTTGAATGGGCATGATGTTTGCATTAATTAACTGCAAAACAACCCTGGCCGGACACTGGAATGTCCCCTTCTTCATGTCATTGTGGAATTCATTTACATCCCACGTCCAGGCAGCAGAAGAGTCAGCACCACATAGCTGTCGGCGGATAGCCGGATAGTCTGGCCAACGGAGAAACCTCTGAAAGAGCTTATGGGAATGCTCTGTGAAGCCCATAATCCAATTGATCACTTTGGAAGAAAATGGAATCACTTTAACTTATACCCGTACTTCGTACACAACATCCAGGTTGGCCTCAGGCTACCAGTTAGCATAAAACTCCTTGACCGGGTTCACGTTCACCGCATCACCTGGACGGAACAGACTGTCAAACCCCAAAGCCCGCATGTTGTTGTATATCTCACTATATTTGCGGGCCAACTTCCCATCGTCAATAGCAACCTCAGGCTCTGGTTTCATCGCAGGGACAAATGTCTGGAACTAGTGTCGAGCATGGGCTGGGACTGCCCGAATAACGAATTTGCACTCTGGCACCACATCCGCACCAGGATCAATGCGCTCCTCTTCCTCCTCTACTGTGGTGGGGGAGGTTCCCGCCTACCTCTTCGACACCTACTAGAGGCAACCTCGGAATAACCTGTATTAGAGCATTTGCTTGGGCGGTGAGACATTGTACCTGCACAAGACGAACAATTTTAGCCACAACACGTAAAACAAAGCACGACCAAATGGGGTAACCACCCCACACTTATGTTATTGGCATGTTCGCAAGTAAAATGTATATCTGGGACTCAGACTACCCCATAGGAAGTATGCCACAAGCAATCAACAGGCCACTCAACCACCAACACAACATTCCAACATAGAACCACAGATACCATCAGTGTAAGAGACAAAATTAAGAAGCTAAACCATTAATCATGAAAATAAAAAAAACAAGAATTTAGTCTAATTCAGTACTAACAAATTATGATACAATACAACACTACACAAGCACAATAGCATGAATCATACACCTCATTTGGCACCTAGCAACACATGAGCATGGGGTGGTCAATCAATTAGAATTTGGGACTAACGAGTTAAAGTTTCACGGCATAAAAACATGGCATCCCGCCCCACACTTATCATCAAGCATTACATCCCACAAAGCACTTCGTTTCTCAATTTGCAATACTACACTTATGTCACTAAGACATTACAACAAACACATTGTTGGCATATCTTGCACCTTCTGTTTTTCAATTCAAATTGGAGTAGAATCACCATACAACCAAAGAAAATACACCTCACACCACAACCACAACATCACTACATCTTCACAATAACACCAAGTTTACAAATATTTTACCAACTTCACTAATTTTCAACTATAAGGGCATCCCCTACCAAGCTTCAACATAAACTAATTCCATACCATCAAAACACACCAAAAAGCTTCCATAATCACAAGAACAATGAACATTCCACAAGTTAAGCACTATTTTCAACTATAATAGGCAAAGAAACTAAAAATATTGCACAACTAAATTTACTTAGGGTTTGGTTCAAAATAAACTAAAACTACTTAACTACTACAATCAACTACTAAAAGAAAAGAGATGAGATGAGTGGAATACTTACCTTGAAGATGAATAGAGGGGATTGGAGGGGTGTGTGTGGACGGAATTTGAGAAGAATGAGAATGGGGGAATTGAGGAGGGTTAGAGAGGGGAGAGCTGAGAGACAAAATGAAAGAACAGGGGGGAAAGAACGGGTGTTTTGATTAAAAGACTAAAAAAAAATTTATTTAAAAATATTACTTTGCACTGCCGTGTCACAGGGTGCGGCTCCCAATGCGGCGCGGTAGTGTATTTTACCAAAGGCTCATTTTCCTTTATCCTGAGAGCCATTTGGCCTGGCCTGGCATGGCGACCCGCACAGCGCGTTAAGCTATTTTTCACAGAGTCCGCCTCGTTTTCGATATTTAGCTCACAGGTTGTACCCTGACTCTATTATGTACTTATTTTATGTCCAATTCATGCTTGTACCTGCCCAAGCAAGTCTCACAACTCCTACACTCTAATGATACTAAACTACAACTATCTAAACTATTTTGTTAGAAGCATAAAACGAAATTGGGTTGCCTCCCAACAAGCGCCTGATTCAACGTCACGGCACGACTCAACACGTTTTCAAGCATCGGCCAAGTCCACTGAGGTCTTATGACGCAATGTCACCACCCCAATAATAGTTTACTTGTTGATACTCAATTTTGCCCTCATATTTTTCAAAATAGATATATACTTTCAAAATAGCATATTTGCATAAATATTTAGCTTACAAACCTATACAAGCATTTTTCATAATTTTCCACAATTTGTAGAACTTTAAATTAATTTTCTTATTTTTAAATTATATAAATATTTAGTGATTATCCCTTTAAATTATTTTATGATGACTTAACTACTTAAAGTTATTATGTTTTGCACCTATAATACATGTTTCAAATATATATTACTTCATTTTATGCAATTACATTAATATTTTTAAGCTATTTGTGCAATTTTGCAGTAATAGCCTATATATGTACAGAAATGCTCTTTATTTATATTATTTGTGTCAAAATAGCATTTTATATTTTTATAATATAAAGTTATTATTTTTAAGCATTTCAGTGTATAAATAATATTTTTACTTATTTGTCAATTATTTTTGTAAATTATTTTTATGTATTTAAATAATAGCATAGCTTTAAACTAATGTTTTGAAACAAATTGGTGCAATATCCTTATCCCAATAGACCCCAAGCACAAACCAGGCGACCCTTGTATAATGCCCGGTCGGTACCCGTTTTTATGACCCGGCCCGTTCGATTTTGAATCCCAGCCGTTGATCTCTCAAGATCAACGGCATTCGCCCACTCTCCTTCTTTAATTAACCAAACCCGCCCAAACCCTATAATTTTCTCTTAACCCGCCTGCCCTAAATCCTCTCATCTCTCCTTTTCCCTTATTCAGAAACCCTAGCCGCCTCCCCAATCTGCTCCAAACCCGAGTAAATCATGGATTTCCTCTATGATTTATTTGCCTTTTACGCATTACCTCGTTATTACTTGAAAGATTATGGTGTTACTTGGTACTTGCCTAAACATGGCAAGTACCATCTCTCTGATTCTGCCCATTCACTACAAACGTTTGAATCTGGATGATATCTCGTCCATATGCATCATGGCCAGGTTATATTGGGTCCGATTAGCTAAGATTTTTAGTCAATCTTCGATTTCTGTCGAATTAGGGTTTGGAATTATATTCTTTTCCTTTTACTCGTTCCATTACTGATAGCATATGGTACTTATTTCCCATATTTATGTTTGATTGTTTTCCTAGTTTGTTTGCTTGATTCCTACTACTATATAAACCCCTCCCCCTTTGAGAGGGACTGAGAATCACCCGGATTTACTAAAAATCAAAGCTATTACTCTATTGTTCTATTATTCTCTTGTTCTATACTCTGATTCCTGGCCAGCTGAAAGCCAAGGCCATTAAATGACCTCCTCCGGTGCAAGCACTGCTCGGAGCCCATTCTCGAGGCTCTTGTGAACTCTGAAGCATCGGAGATCTGGGGTTCTTGCTATTACGCTCTTTATTACTCTTTTGATTTTGCTACTGGTTAGTGCTTTTAACCCTTGCAATGTTAAATTTCTTTCTTTCCTTCTGCATACCTATATGTGTTTGAAATACATAAGCATGATTTATTTATGAGTCCCTAATATTGCACTACTGTGATAATGCTCAATACTCTTTGTCATTTTGTGTTAGTTGATCGCATGAGATAGTTTACTGATTTGTCCTTAGTTTGTATTAGGTTAATCTATAATTTTCACTACGGTTTGCACTTCTATGTTGATCCATTTTTTTTCTGGAATGAGTTATGTACCTCTAGCATCTGAATATGTTTAGTTTTGAGTCTCAATGCAAGTCCATTTTGATATGAATCTGACTACTGTGACCATGTGTTGTTAGTTACAAAATTTCTGCATATTTGCTTTTGGATACCACCCCAACTCTATGGAAGCCACCCCCACTTGAGTGAATCCTTTAGTGCTAAGTCCTATGTTTGTTTGACTGCTCTTTTTGTATTAGTCCCAACCATATGGAATACTTCTTCAAAGTTTGCTCTAAATATGTTTCCTTGCTATCCTGATTTTAAGATAAATACTCCATTTTTTCTATCAACTGTGACCTTGCTTCTATGCTAATATGTTTCCCCAGTATACCTTTGGCTCATTTGCTACCCTGTCCTTTCAGTAAACATCACAATGTGTGCCTCCCATCATGTCTACATATTGATTAACATGGCACTAGGATGTATACTTAACTCAATTTAAATCTTTAGGTCTCAACTAGTTTAACTTCATGCATCAGTACATGATAATCTATGTATGCCTGTAAACCTGTTCTTCTCCTAATTCTTTCAATATGAGGTTGTCTATGTAGCACTTTTCTATGTGTGAAATCATGCTGAACCTACTGGCCTACTTGACTAGTTGCTATGTATGCTCAACATGGTGTATTACTTGATTTCTGTCCCTCTATCACTATCCACTCTCATTACTTGCTACTCATGCTATTCTGAATTCTCATTCTTAGATGGCTGAAAGCCAAGGCTATCTAGGTTCTATTGTTGGCCTCCCCAGTGTGAGCACTTCTCGGGGTCTAATTAAGGCCCTTGTGAACTCTAACACACTAGGGCTTGGTCCTAGTCACCCCCTCAACCTCCAAAACTATTCCTGCTATTCTACTTCCCTGTCATGTACTGTGTATCTATATTTGTTGTTCCAAGTGGTGCAATACTTGGTGTTGTGGCTAAGTGAATTGGTTTGGACTCTTCTATGGACCCTTGAGTCGTGTATTGAACGTGGCTCTTTGTTGAAGGCCTGGGTATGCTGTGTAGGAGATATGGAAGATCCAGCAATGCTGGGTATTTATTTGTTTTGTTAAGGCCTATTGTGGGCCTGCTCACTGTTATGTAATATTATTACTTTACTCATTATTGGGCCTGTAATAATCTTTGTATAAATAATTGGGGTTGTTAGTAAAAGGGAATGGGGTAGATTTTAATATTACCTATGACGGGTAGATAACATACCTATATGACTTAATAATATGTTTGCTATATGTGTCATTCACTCACACTGTAGAAATCATGCCATTAGGAAAAGCACACACTCACACTACTTGTCTACTAGCAAAGCATGAGCTCAAATGCCTCTATTATCCTTGTTGCTACATGTTAATAGAAAACCTTCCCATATGAAATAAATATCATTAAACTATCCTTCAATTTGCATCGCTGCAGTATATCCACTAGAGATCATGCCTATAGGATTTTAATCATCTCATTTGTTATTGTATCGCACTATTCACCTAGAAAACATGCCTATAAGGTTAAAGTATAACAATAAAATCAGTTCCAAGTGCTAATCGTTAAACATCGTGCCTATAGGATACCACAATTCACCTTAATAACTGTTAATGATGCCCCTCTCAACATTGTTTATTGTTCACTTAGACCATTATTAAAAGCGTGAGTAATTCTGGGTTTTTCCCGATAGATTCTACAGTCTTTACTATATAAATCACTTAAATGCAACATCGACAGGATTAATAACTGCAAATCTGCAATTTGAACAATCAATATGCGACAACTGTACAATCCTGTCTATGGGCAATGCTTGGTTTCTGAAACTGCTTGCATGCCTTAACGCCTTGTCACATACAAATATTGTCTATAGGGATTTAAGTTCTTAATTCTGAACTGCTTAACATACAATTTGTCTTGCGTGCATTTGTTGCTTAAGTGTGGAGACAAACTTGAGCGTTGACTGCCTATATGTGAAGTCCAATGTGTTTTATATGTCGCCTAGTTTTGACATTTCTAAGTATCCTAAGTGAGGTCTAGAACCATCCAAAGTAAAGGTCCAATACCTCCTGGACCATAGGTATAGGACGGGTAGTGCACGCATAGGGTACGACCTATAATTGAATTAGAAAGCTTTTAGGTAACAACTTTAACATAGTAATCGAGTAGCAGGAGATGATAGTCTGTGCCCACTGAATAATATGAGTAACACCCCATCTTGAGGGAGTTACGAAGTATTATTTATGTTACACGGGGTGATCCTTTAGGCTAAAAAACTTAGGACACCCTCCTCTTTATATGTTGTTATTAGATCTAAATAGTTGTATCCCTATATTCGCACTAAGATCTGTATTAATCATGTTGTAATAAAGTTCTTTGACTTCTGAATTCCCTTTGTTTTGTTTGATCATCTAGATTAATCGTAATCCACATAATCTTAAGTTTGGCCAGGACCCACAGTTGTGGACCTCTAGGAGTGCCTAACACCTTCTCTTTGAGATAACTTGATCCCTTACACGATCTTTGGTGGCGTTGACTAGTCAAATAGAGTTATCTGCATAATAGGTGCCCTAACGCACTTTAAAAATCATTAGGTGGCGACTCTTCTCCGTTAGAACTCTATCTACCATTCTAAAAGGAGTTGTCACGTGTTGAAGCTCGCTTTTCGCGAGAAAAAATGGGCGTGACTTTACTCTTTGCCCATTTACCAAGAAGGTACCGCTTGAGCTAGTATCACGCAATTCTACCACTCCATGAGGCCTCACACTTACCATAACGAAAGGACCTACCCATCGAGACTTAAGCTTTCCAAGGAAAATCTTCAACCTCGAATTAAACAAGAGAACTTCTTGACCTGGCTCAAACTCGTGATGTTAGATATGCTTTTCATGCCACCTCTTGGTCTTTTCTTTATACAATTTGGCATTTTCATACGCGTGCAATCTAAACTCATCAGGCTCGTTGAGTTGTAGTAACCTCTTCTCACCATCTAAGTTCATATCCATATTTAGCATTTTAATCGCCTAATAGGCTTTGTGTTCAAGTTCGACGGGCAAGTGGCATGCCTTCCCATAAACCAACATGTACGGAGAAGTACCTATGGGGGTCTTGTATACAGTTTGATATGCCCTTAATGCGTCGTCCAGCTTTCCTTTCCCGACCCAAACCGATGGGCCGCGACGGGCACCCGGTGCCTTACTCAACCGAGTACCAACGTAACGTATCTTTCTTATTACATCATCATACACACGTGATATACGGGCATAATATGCCAACATGATCATTAATAAACTCAAAGCATAGGCCGACAAGGTCGTATAATCTTTCATATATATGACATTTGTCTACAAGCCTCTAAGAATATATAATTGTCATAAAAGTCGGGACAGAGCCCCACCATACCAAACAATACACATCTAAACCATACTGATCAAACAAGCAACTTCGGAGCAAATGGAGTGCACCGACTTCTTCCGCTGAGCTGATCGCCTACTTGGAGGACTCTTGACCTGTCAATCGAGACCTGCGGGCATGAAACGCAGCGTTCCCAGGGAAAAGCGACGTCAGTACAAATAATGTACCGAGTATGTAAGGAGTGAAAACCAGTAAATAATAGACATGAGAGAAACATGGAGTAAAAGACTCGACATGTACATCTGCATAGCTCTGTGAATCATTTCATTTTTATAGTATCATGCATGTGCGTATAAATGTCATACCATGCATAGGTATATGCGTTCACAACATCATCAAGCCTATGAGGTCATCCCATCATATCATTTCGGCCACTATGGGCAAATTATCAATGTATACCAGCTGATCAGGTGGTGGTGCGTATATATGGCCATAACCTTTCCCATATCCCATATACATATATATACGCGTATATAACGTCATCTGGTCATGGGTCAATGTGCATGTACAAATGCATGAAATGCATATAAAATACGTTAATAAAATCACTCGGTACGTCATAAGACCATTATGCCTCTGATTAATATCATGAAATACACTTTACCAAATTACGTATGTTTGAGACCCATGAACAGATGATAAAATAATATGACACATGGGGAATCAAGAACATAAGCATATCTAGTATTTCTATGAATAGTGTCATTTATGGAAGTTGTGCATTTTCTCATTTCGTGTCGAATAGATCATGCCAAAAAGAAAGAAGGGATAGCCTTAACATACCTGTACCAATTCTCTTGACAATCCCTCTAACAAACGTCAATTGCGATAACACGTAATGGCAGATCGAAGTAGGAAAATATCCTTTAGAATCGCAAAATCCCGTTACTATAACATTACGTAGTCTCGTATGAGTTTTGTAGCAAAACCATGTTGCCAACATCTAATCTTTAATGAAAGAGTTTGCTGAAGCTTTTCAACCATTACTTAGCACCATAACCTCTGGTTTTTGATGTATGGAGATGTCATATTTGAGATATACGTTACTAAGACAATATATCTTACAACATAATGTAAGAAAGGCTTTTAAGATTATGGGCCCCACATTAGGGTGACTAAGCTTTGGCCTAAAGGCCCCTATTTGACACCTATGTTTAATGACTAAGAGTCACTACATGGTCTGCCACGTTGGGGGGGGTCAAACTTATCCAAAATTTTATAATTACTTAATTAATCTCCCACCAAAAATTATTAATTATCCGATTATCCACATAATTAAGAATTATCTTAATTTACTTAAAATACTACTCACTTTTAACACACTTTGCACACCTTTCTATTATGGTCATGTGGCACCTTGTATGACACTAGTCCATAAATACGAGGTATTATAGCTTGAACCGTATTTTATCTCAAAATGTCAAACTTTGACGAAAATTCATTTTCTTCGATTTGCTTACCCTCTCACCTTCATGAATTTACTCATCACTTGTTTGAAGTAGCATAATGCTTATGATCTCCAAATATTCTCATTCCCGAACTTACGTCGATTAGCTTACGACGAAACTTTAACGTAGGAAAATGTGGGATGTGACATCTCATTTCCGAGCTTATATCAGTTTACCTATGGCATACTTCCACGTATGAAACTATGGGATGTAACATCATTCTCCCCTTTGCAACATTCGTCCTTGAATGTTGACTGATGCACTTATTATTTTCATAACCTATATCTTCTGAATACTTTAGTACTCTCCTTGCCATCTAAGCAATTGTTCTGTGAATAAATCCAAAGGCCAAGGCATTCCCCCCTTAGGCCTCTTTCTCACACCATGACTTATGGTCAAAATCGTTCCAATGTCGTTTGTTGCTACTTTCTATCATGCAACGTGTACGACTCTGACCTAGTAAGTGCGCCTGTGCGACTCTTCTCTCCTTTTTCCTCTAGCTTTTAACCAATCCCTAGGCCTCATTTTGTGAATATATACAGATCTTAATAAGATGTCCCTCTGGGCATCTATAAGTACAATGAAGTTCTTCGCTCGATACTTTGTTGAACTTACGAATATTGTTATATCTTGTTTCATAGCCCCGGTTATCCATCTGTATAACTTTGCTACATCTAGGTAGGTCATACTACAAAATAAACCTTACCTCGATTTATCATTATTGAGGTCTGCTACCAAACTCCAGGTTACTTTCATTTCTTATCCCATATGTATAAATCTAAGTCTTTTAATGCTTCCTCATTACTGCTCATCTTAAGAATGACAGCCTAATCTCATCTCATACTTTGTGACTTTTGTCCATCCATTGTTGATTCACCTCAATATTGATCTACAATATACCACTGATGACTTGAAACTTCTTACGTAATACCTTGCCACTAGAGCTTACATTACATCAAGGAATATTTGAAGTGATTTTCCTGATCCACTTAGCAGCTATACTGTACTTCAATAAGCGTATTTTATAGCATCCCAATGTGATTCATTTACATGGGTATTTTAATCTCATATAATTCATGAAATCCTCTTCAAATCATTACTCAATCGAAGGCCCAAACATCATCCTTTATCTATCACAATTACATCCTCATTGTACGCTAGGGCAGCATTCCATCTCTTCTAAATGCTACTGGTCTTAGACTCCTTTGAGTTTATTCAGGCTATACTGAGCTTTCTATAACTTAGAGAAACCATCAGCTCTCTTGTTTCATAGGCTTAATCCCGAGGACTTATCCATTATCGTCACCTTCTCACTCGCCCTTTCTATTCCTTGCTCTTGTCTTCCTAAAACCTTGTCTCTTTACCATACTTTAGCTTGCGACCTACACATATCTATTTATACTACTCGTAACCTTCCTTCAACTTGCTTGCATCATAGATTTCCTTGTGTCATTCTGGGACATCAAGCGAGACATCACATCATCTCTAACCCATCGTTACTCTCTTAATTAGGCTTTTTGATACCTAGAAACCATAGGTTGGAAGACATGCCACTGACGACGTTGCCATCATTCCTGGATATTGAATTCCAGTGCTTTTAGCCTTCTATCTGAAGTATGGACTATCCATAACTTTCTGCATTTGAGTAACTCGTGCGTTGTTCACCTTTACCTTACTTGCCTTAAAATCTCGCATGACATCTTATATTTCCTTCATTAACTCCCTTCCATATAGGTATGATTCACATCCACAACTTGAAGCTCTATTATAACACTTGCACCTTTGGTGCATACATAATCTGGTGAAAGCTTCATACTGACTTCTTATGAGGCTAGTACTCTTCTAATTGGCTTTCTCATAGATCCGTTATAGAATATGGTTGTTGTACTATCTCTCTTGTACCTCTGATATTAAGAGTGATTTTGAAATTTTTTCAATCATAATGTCTATAATTTTCTAGGTCCAATAATCAAACTCCTGATTTACTCAGTTAATGTAACTCTTTAGCTTCTTCTTCCTTCTGATCAGCCTTTATGTAGGCTTAAGGTATCTTCCAATCTGCGCCTCATGGTATTACTTTAGCCTTTCATGGACGCTATGGAAAACCATGATACAATCTTCTAATGATTCAATCTTTTGTCTATGACCTGGACCCAATTCCTTCTTTTAACTTATACCAGAGTCTTCTACGGCTGATCATTAATCGAATAATTACTTTCGTTCTATCTCAGCTTTCTTCAAATGTAAGCAATTGCTTTTTCTGGTCTTTTTGCCCCCTTGTTGGGTGCATACTTTGCTTATCTGAGTTCTCACGCATGCCAAAAATTTTGTGCAACTCATATGGTCTCAAATATTACTTTTGGTTTTATTCCTTGCTCATTAGCCATGGTAGGTGCCACTTTCTTTTGGAGTGCATAAAATTTTGTAGTGATACTGTTGTTACAAGACCATTTCCTCTTTAGGTCACTGTGCTTAGGTTGAAGCCTTTTCCTTATTTCCTCAGCTAGTCTTTCGTTGTTGTACTTAGGGAAGACCCTCTAACTCTTTTAAAGTTGCGGGCTTATTACATCGTATACCCAATAAAATATTTGATGTTCTTCCTCGCCTATAATTATCCGTAGTTACTTACCTCCATGCCCTTGTACTTGTAGGGTTGCTTCAATTGATATTTTGACTATCTTCCCAGTGGCACTCTCTTTTATTGCCATAATACTCATATGGTACTTTTAACTACCCTAACTCCTATCTAAATATTTCTCAAGGATCACGATGTCATATCTGCGAGACTGAATTCCCCATGTTGGGGTTTACTATGTTCATCTTGCACAATCTGTTGATTTGTCTGTGTCCTCTTGTTTAGCCATAACTAGGCTCTTCCTAGATCAACCACTAACTACCCGTTGGCCTATTCTCATATCAATATTCTGCGTAATCTTTCTTGGGTTATTTCCTTTGTCTTAACTTACCTCTTGCACTGGCTCCTTATTTATTAATAACATCTCGGGCAGGAACCCTCACTTCATCTCCTTGACGTCGTGCCTGCATAATATTATGAACCCCTAGCACATTTGTAGGATTTGAATAAGTGCAATCTCATCCCCTTTTCATTTTTGTCGCACTCTTCCTTTACCATTTCATAGTTACTAGAACCACTTAATCCTGACTTAATGTCGCATCACACCATATTCCCCCTTTTATGGAAGTACTAAGATTTAGTGCTACGATGATCTATGTATAGATGTTTTACCTTCTCATCTTTGGAATCTTTTTACATCATCAATGATCCTTACTCGCCTCGCGGTAATCCTTATGTACCAAAGATAAAAGAATTCCTTACTTGCGAGGGTGACACTTAGTGTATCTGGCCCACATAGTCCCTTAAGCTTAACTTTGCTCACATTCCTTGCTTTAGCGAAAGCATCTTCCTGAATGGCCTTTAAAGGCTATTCTTCTGTCGTTCATTCTATAATCGTCGGAATGAAATCTAAAATTCTCACGACACCGACTATTATCGACTCACTCAGTCCCTAGTTCATGCTTAGTTTATCTTACTCACCAGCACATACTGATTTCTGTTACTCTAGAGTCTAACTTATCCTTCTGGTAGTCGTGTTGGAGTCACGAGCTTATTTCTCAAAATGAGGATATGACTTTATGGCTTATACTGTTTTGTAGTCTCCAGGCCTGTCACCTTTCATCTTTTCCTTCACTTGACTATAGACTATAATATTGTCATTTTCTTGATCTACAGTTGTCATCCATGTATCACATCTTACTCATAATGCTTCATTAACCCTCTGCTTATTTCTCTACTAACATTTCTGTCTATCACTTTATTCTGGGAACTTCAACAAGACATTCTTTTGCTTTTAGCTCCCCTTTCTCAATCCACTGACTCTTCAGGTTGCCTAGCATTCTCTCTCTACTAGGGACGGGAGCCACACTAAGGTAATATTTTTCCCTTCAAGGCTTCCAGTGTCTGTCTTTGCAGTACTCATATCTAGCTATACTATTTTAGAGTGCACCATCTAGGTATCTTACAAGGAGATCTATTAGCATATTTGTAATATCCTTCGGAATATCAGCTAACGCTAACAATCCATTCAATATTTTGGGTTACTTTAACCCCAGTTGGGTCCTTATATCTCGTCCTTTTCTTAAACTATATCTGTTGGCTCTCATGGAGCATAACTAAGATGGGTGTGACTAATTGTACATACCTCTGTTACAATTGAAGGTAACTCAAAAATTCTCATATTTCTCTGCTTGAATTATAAATACTGTTAATTTTCATTAACTGGGTACCTCGTACCCTTCTTCACCTTGCTTCTTTTACTTGTTGAAACTTGTGTCTACCTTCCGATTCTCTTATTCCTTTTTACCGTATGAGTGGATAGACATTCTTGCCTTAGTGATCCGTATAAAGAAGCTTATACATCTTAGTACACACATGATATGTTGAATACCTCATATTTATCCATCATAAGAAGGATGCAAAAATCGAGTTCCCTAACTCAACTCTTCCATAGCTATATCTCTTACCAACCGTCTTCTTGGATGCAGGAATCGTCGTATTATAAATAAGATAGATTTTAGGCAATTGAGTACTTACAACTGAGCTCTACCACACGATCTAGAGTAATAATAAAGAGTGACAGTCCTAAATGCCCTGTAGCCTCCTGCTTATAAGGGACGTCAGTACAAATAATGTACCGAGTATCTGAGGAGTGAAAACTAGTAAATAATAGACATGTGAGAAACATGGAGTAAAAGACTCGACATGTACATCTGCATAGTTCTGTGAATCATTTCATTTTTATAGTGTCATGCATATGCGTATAAATGTCATACCATGCATAGGTATATGCGTTTACAACATCATCAAGCCTCTGAGAGCATCCCATCATATCATTTCGGCCACTATGGGCAAATTATCAATGTATACCAGCTGATCAGGTGGTGGTGCGTATATATCACCATAACCTTTCCCATATCCCATATACATACATATATATATATATATATACATACATATATATATATATATACATACATATATATATATATATACATACATATATATATC
>AWOL01S0022867.1:220248-239742 GCA_000715115.1 Nicotiana otophora
AAATATGTTAATAAAATCTCTCGGTACGTCATAAGACCATTATGCCTCTGATTAATATCATGAAATAAACTTTACCAACTTACGTATGTTTGAGACCTTTGAATAGATGATAAAATAATATGACACATAGGGAATCAAGAACATAAGCATCTCTAGTATTTCTATGAATAGACTCATTTATGGAAGTTGTGCATTTCCTCATCTCGTTCGTGTCGTATAGATCATGCCAAAAAGAAATAAGGGATAGCCTTAACATACCTATACCGATTCTCTTGACAAACCCTCTTACACATGTCAATTGCGACAACACATAACAGCGGATCAGAGTAGGAAAAGATCCTTTAGAATCGCAAAATCCCGTTGCTATAACATTACGTAGTCTCATATGAGTTTTGCAGCAAAACCACGTTGCCAACATCTAATCTTTTACAAAAGAGTTTTCTGAAGCTTTTCTACCATTACTTAGCACCATAACGTCTAGTGTTTGATGTATGGAGATGTCATATTTGAGAAACACGTTACAAATCCAATCTATCTTACAACATAATGTAAGAAAGGCTTTTAAGATTATGGGCCCCACATTAGGGTGACTAAGCTTTGGCCTAAAGGCCCCTATTTGCCACCTATGTTTAATGACTAAGAGTCACTACATGGTCTGCCACGTCAAGGGGGGGGGGGGGTCAAACTTATCCAAAATTTTATAATTACTTAATTAATCTCCCACCAAAAATCATTAATTACCCGATTATCCACACAATAAGAATTATCTTAATTTACTTAAAATACTACTCACTTGTAACACACTTTGTACACCTTTCTATTATGGTCATGCGGCACCTTGTATGACACTAGTCCATAAATACGAGATATTATAGCTTGGACCGTATTTTATCTCAAAATGTCAAACTTTGACGAATATTCATTTTCTTCGATTTGCTTACCCTCTAACCTTCATGAATTTACTCATCACTTGTTTGAAGTAGCATAATACTTATGATCTCCAAATATTCTCATTCCCGAACTTACGTCGATTAGCTTACGACGAAACTTTAACATACGAAAATGCGGGATGTGACATTTCATTTTCGAGCTTATATCAGTTTACTTATGGCATACTTTCACGTATGAAAACATTGGGTGTAACATTTCCGGCCCAGTCTTTCCTATTTCCACTTACTGTTTTCTCCAGAATCTGTTTCACCTCCATGTTTGACACTTCCACTTGACCACTCGTTTGGGGGTGATAGATGGTGGCAACCTTAACTCCATATTTTACTAGAATATTATTCCACAATTTGTTACAAAAGTGAGTTCCTCCGTCACTTATCAGCACCCTTGGAGTCCCAAAGCGTGTGAAGATGTTCGTATTTACAAACTTTACCACTACCTTTGCATCATAAGTAGGAAGAGAAATGGTGTCCACCCACTTAGACACATAGTCAACCGCCACCAAGATGTACATATGGCTATTAGAGTATGGGAACGGTCCCATAAAATCAATCCGCCAAACATCAAAAAGCTCCACTGCCAGAATATTTTTGCAAAGGCATCTCGTGCTTCTTCGTGATTATTCTGGTTCTTTGGCACCTGTCACACTTTTTAACAAAGGCGTATGCATCCTTAAACAATTTTGGCCAATAAAAAGCTGATTATAGCACTTTGTGGGCAGTTTTGTCCCCCCATGGTGACCTCTATATGGAGAAGCATGGCAGTCATGCAATATTGCATTCATCTCCTCCTCAGGGACACACCTTCGCACCAACTGATCTGCGCACTACTTATATAGGAATGGATCATCCCACATGTAGGGCCTCACATCATGTAGAAGCCTTCTTCTATTATCAGGTGTCAATTTTGGTGGCGTCACCCCACTTGCAATAAAATTCACATAATCTGTATTTCACGGGGCTTCAATCGAGGTGATTACTAATAATTTCTCATCAAGAAATGTTTCTTTCATCAACCTCCCCCCCCCCCCCCCNAGCTACATGGTTACGATTTTCTAATCTGGACAAGTGATCAGCCACTTGATTCTCGGTTCCTTTTCGATCTCAGATCTCTAAGTTAAATTCTTGCAAGAAGAGGACCCAACAAATCAGCCTCGGCTTGGAATATTTCTTTTCAAACAAGTATCCTATAGTTGAATGATATGTATAGACGATGACTTTGGTTCCCACTAGATAGGATCTGAACTTGTCAAATGCCTACACCACTGCAAGCAACTCTTTTTCAGTAACAGTGTAATTCATCTGGGCTGGATTCAGAACTTTGCTCACGTAATAAATGGAGTGAAAAACTTTATCCCTTATTTGCCCCAAAACAACTCTGATTGCTATGTCACTCACATCACACATCAACTCAAATGGTTGTGCCCAATCCGGGGCAATGATAATTGGTGCAGTCACCAATCTTCCCTTCATCTCCTCAAATGCTTTCAGACATGCATCATCAAACTTGAAGGGGATATCTTTCTCAAGAAGCCTGTATAAAGGAGAAGAGATTTTCGAAAAATCTTTAATGAAACGACGATAAAAACATGCATGGCCCAAGAAACTGCGAATGCCTTTGACGGATGTCGATGGGGGAAGTTTTTCAATCACTTCCACCTTTGCTTTGTCCACCTGCAAACCATTTTTGGACACCTTGTTCCCCAAAGCTATACTATCACGTACCATGAAATGGACTTTTCCCAATTTAGTACCAAGTTTGTCTCTTCACACCTAGCAAGCACTTTATCAAGGTTCATTAACAAATTATCGAAAGAGCACCTAAACACAGAAAAATCATCCATGAACACTTCTATAAATCTTTCAACCATGTCAGTAAAAATAGCCATCATACACCTTTAACAAGTCGCAGGTACATTACAGAGACCAAAGGGAATTCTCTTAAATGCATACGTGCCATGGGGACACGTAAATGTAATTTTCTCTTGGTCCCCTGGGCTATAACAATATGATTATACCCCGAATAACCATCTAGGAAATAGTAATATTCCTGGCCAGCTAATCTATCAAGCATTTGGTCAATAAAGGGGAGGGGAAAGTGGTCCTTTCGAGTGGCATTGTTCAATTTTCTATAATCTATGCAAATTCTCCACCCAGTGACAGTTCTTGTGGGAATAAAGTCATTATTTTCATTAACCACTACAATCATCCCCCCTTTCTTAGGCACAATTTGGACGGGGCTTACCCATTTGCTATCAGAGATCGGAAATACAATACCTACATCAAGCCACGTAATCACTTCTTTTCTTACCACCTCTTTCATGATTGGATTTAGGCGGTGTTGTTGCTCTACACTTGGCTTGTATCCGTCCTCCATGAGAATTTTATGCATGCAGAAAGCTGGACTAATGCCTCTAATGTCAGACATCGTCCACCCAATTGCTCGCTTGTGCTCACGTAGCACTCTCAACAGCTTTTCTTCCGGCAATTAAGACAAGTCAGAAGAAACAATGACAGGTAAAGTGTCAGAATCACCCAAATAAGCATATTAAAGGTGAGGCGGCAGGGGTTTAAGCTCCAATTTTGGAGCTTCTTCAATCGACGTCTTTGGAGGAGACCCACTTGGCCTATTTAGGGGTTTAATCCCTGCATGTACGCACATGATGCATCTAGGATATGCATCATATCTTCAACCTCATCATCAATATCCAATCTATCTAACAACATGAGTGCTTTCTCTAGATAATCGTCTAGATATACACTCGTGTCAAGAATTTGCCCATCCACCTCCATAACAGATATCATAGATAGCTCCTCATAATGGCGGGGTAGTTGGATCGCCTTGTAGACATTAAATACTGCTTCCTCGTTGTCCACCCTCATAATTATTTTTCCTCTCTCACTTTAATAATCGCATCACCTGTAGCCAAGAGAGGTCATGCCAATATGATCGGAACATGTTCATTAGCCTCATAATCTAGGATAATGAAGTCAGCTGGGAAGATGAATTTCCCAATTTGCAGCAACACATCTTCAATCACTCCTTCAGTGTAGTCTATGGACCTATCAGCTAGTTGTAACATTACAGTGGTTGGTCTTGGATCTCCCAGACCCAATTGCTCGAACAAGCACAAGGGCATCAGATTTATGCTCGCCCCCAAATCACAAAGAGCACGACCCACATCGATATTACCAATTTGCATAGGGATGGTGAAGCTGCCAGGATCCTTAAGCTTTTGAGGAAGCTTGTTTTGGACCCTTGAAGTGCACTCCTCATAAGTGCGATTGTCTCAAATTCAGTCAATCTCCTCCTGTGAGCCACTATATCTTTTATGTACTTAACATACTTTGGAATTTCATGAAGTACGTCTACTAATGGAATATTCAATTGAACCTGGCTCAACATTGAGAGAAATTTATTGAACATGCAATCATCATTCTTCTTCTGCAATCTTTGGGGGAAAGGTGGCGGTGGCCTTACAGCCTCCACTGGCTTTGAACTTGCATCATCTTTCTTTGACAAATATGTTGTCTTAGGAATAAACTCCCCCTCAGGTATAAGCTTATCCTTTCTCTTCTTTGGCACTTCTTTTAATTCCCTCCAGTTTCTGAGTGTAACTGCATTAACTTGAGGGTTCATCTATGTATCACTAGGAAGAGAGAATGCAGGCCTAGTATTTTGATTCGATGCTAACTACCCGATTTGCCTCTCAAGATTTCTGAAATCGGTTCTGAGTTGTTGATTGTCAAACAACAACTTCTTCAACAAGTCATTCGTACTCTTTTCTATTTACTGGGGTGGCTTTTGAGGTTGATTGAAATTTCCTTGGGGCCTATAATGATTATGGGTTGGCTGATTTCCACCCCAGGAGAAGTTAGGATGATTCTTCCAATTTGGATTATAAGTGTTCCCACATTGTGCATGCTGATTCATCGGACCTTTGCTCTGTTGCCCCATATAGTAAATAGATTCAGGATTCGTGGAGCATATATCACTCATGTGACTGTCACCACATAGTTCGCAGCAAGTAGACATCTGTTGTACATATTGCATCTGTTGTGTTTGGTGCATTGTCATTTTATTCATCTGATTTACCAATTTTGCTATATCTGCTCTCAGGGCTGAGAAGTCATCAAGCTCAATCACACTGGATGCTTTCTGTTTAATTGCTCTTTGTGAGTATCCATATCCTTGCTAATTATGATCATTAGCAGTGAAGTTATTCAACAGAAGCTGGATCTCACTATACGGCCTCGCCATGCACCTACCCCCACAAGTTGAATCAAGCTTCATCTTTGATGTCTCGTCTAGCCCATCAACAAAAGTATGACCCAACACCTCATCAGTCTGACAATGATGCGGGTAGTCTCTGAGTATCTTCTTGTATCTTTCCCATGCTTGACGAAGTGTCTCGACATCCCGTTGTTGGAATCCAAGAATGTGGCTCCTTAGCAACTTTGTCTTCTTAGTGGGGAAAAACTTGATTAAGAATTTCCTTGCTACATCATCCCAATTGTGGATTGAGTTCGCGGGCTCCTTTTGCAACCATTCCTTAGCTTCCCCCAGCAGTGAAAAGGGAAACAATATCAGCCTGACATAGTCCTTGGAAATATTCGGATAATTGTAAGTGTCCGTAATTTCTAGGAAATTCTGAATGTGCCTCTGCGGGTCTTCATGAGATAGACCCTCATATTGCCCAGTGGGCTGAATCAGCTGTACCATGTACTGTTTGAGTTCAAAATGCCCTGTGATATCAGGATTCACAATAGCCTGAGTCATATTAGCAAGATTGAGCCTTGCAGCTTCTATCATCAGACTCTCTCCATTACCTTCCATCTCTATTGGCTGTGGTTGAACTATGATGTCCAACTCTCTTTCTATTCTAGTTCTAGCTTCGACTTCCCTCTTCACTTTGTGAAGTGTTCGTTCAATTTCAGGATCTAGAGAAAGGAGGTTGTTTGCGTTTCTACTCCTCCGCATTCAAAAAAAGAGCTTGTTTAACACAAACAAAGCAAACTGAAAATTAAAACTTGAATAAATAACTAATAAGAGCTTAAATCAGTCAAGCAACTAATTTCTAAGTCCCGGGCAGTGGGGCCAAAAATTTGTTGCGGCCAAAAACACTCACGCAAGTATACACAGTCGTCAAGTAATAAAGTAATAAGTAGAGTATCGTTCCCACGAAGACTTATGATTAACTTTTGACTAATTCAAACTCAAACAACTTATCGATTCAAGAGATTTCTCACAAAATATATAAGTGACTAATTTACTACCTAAAACTATCAAGAAATGAAATAAGTAGAAATCAACCACAACACTTAAGCAATTTCGGATAACAATCAGTAGGAAAGGATATTCCATGTTCATAGGCTAGCTAACAATCATGTTGCGTTCTTGGCTTAAAATGACTAATTAATTTAACTAGATTGTTGATTGGCAGGGTTGATATTACTCATAAGAATCTGTCGAGTTCTTACTCGCGTATTCAAGCTAACTTAATGCCTATATGTCTACGGAATTAAGATTAACAGGAATGCATTTATAATTCCTGTATTTCAACCAAGCAAGCCAATTAGGTATATGTCTATCCTAATTGCGAATACATTCCCCGAAGCTCAGGTTCAAGAACTTGCTCTATTTAATTCTATATGCAATCTAGAATTCCCACTTTCGAGTTTAACGCTAGATTCGTAGAGAGTATTTCATTGTTAGCTACTCAGCAAAATAATTAAAAATAGAATAAAATAAACAACCCAATATGATAAACTCAAACTCGTCAAATTAAACTTCAAACATCAACATTCATGTAGCACCCATGACCCCAGAACAATAGGGTTCTTAGCCACTCATGTTCATACAATCATCAAAAATAATATTTTCAAACATTAATTAATGAATAATAGAAGAAGAATGGAAGAATTGATCAACTCCGTGCTCCCGAGTTTTTCGTCCTTTTGTTCTCCTCTCAAAGTCACGTCACCCCCTCAAAATCATGTTTATTTGTGTGTTTATATCATGTAAAAATAACCCCGGACGAATAACCGTTTCCAAGCCAAAGTAAGAATTACTCTGTGATTTTTGCACACACGTGTCGCGCCACGCGGTGCACTTATGGAGTTTATCAGTGGGCAGTGATTTTTTATTTTTGTCAGGCAATTTTACACTGCCGCGTTGCACCCTACGGCACCCCATGCGGCGGCATTGTTAATTTCTCAGAGTGGAATTGTTTCATCCTCTTTTGACACAGATTTGGTACACGACCTCCGAACACAATCCCGGTTTAATGTATTGGGCTTTTACTCAAACTTCAAATCTCCAAATTGATCGATTTAGCTCCAAATTAACTTTTGAACTCGGAATCACTTCCTGCAAGGCATAAAACACGTACTAAGTGTAATTCACTATCATATAGGCTCAAACATACGTAAAATGCAGTAATTAGAGTGCAATACTAGGGCTTAAACACGAGTTTCTAGCCTAGCATCAACAGGCCTCGGAGTCACCTTCTAAAATTTTACCTTGTACTATTTATTTCTATTCCGGAACAGTTGTACTTAGAGATTTGCTAGTAAACTCAGTAAAGCTTATGACTTGTATTACCGATTTTGGGATTGTTGGCTTTGTATAGATAAATTTCTATTTCTTATTTAATAGTCGTTGGTTGAGTTGGCCATTAATTCACTAAGTATTAGGCTTACCTAGTCCCTAAGACTAGGTTCCATCATAACATTCTACGGAGGAAAATTGGGGTCGTCTTCGGGAGGCTATAGAACTATTAGGAAAGAAACTATACTTCTTTCATTCCTTGTCGTGTGAAATTTGTTGACATCAAAAATTCTAAACTTCTGTATTCTATTCTTTCTCACAGATGGTGAGGACCCGTACTGGAGGATCTGACAACCAGGCACCCGCGCCCCCTGCTAGAGCCGCGAGAGGCCGAGGCCGGGGTAGCAGCCGAGGACGCCCATGCGGTGCGGCCAGAGCACCCGCATGAGTTACTACAGAGGAGCCCCCAGTAGCTCCAGCTGAAGGGAAGGCATCTAAGGTACCAGTTGCTGCACCAGCCCTCCAGGAGACTCTAGCCCAGTTTCTGACCATGTTCAGTACCTTAGCTCAGGCTGGATTGATTCCACTTGCTCCTGCCACATCTCAGGCCGGGGAAGGAGCACAGACTCCCATCGCCGGTACTCCAGAGCAACGGGTTCAGGTCGACCAAGTTCCGGAGATTTTACCGATGCAGCCAGTAGCTCCAGCTCAGCCCGAGGTTAGGGTAGCAGTTTCTGAGGTAGAGCAGCTCAGACTTGAGACGTACAAGAAGTACCACCCTCCTACCTTCAGTAGATTGGCGTCAGAGGATGCCTAGGGTTTTCTGGAGGAGTGTCACTGTATTCTTCATACTATGGGTGTAGCGAAGTCGAGTGGGGTTTCTTTTACTACATTCCAACTTATAGGAGCAGCCTATCAGTAGTGGCGTGCTTATGAGTTGAGTAGTCCGGTTGAGGCAGCTTCACTTACATGGACTCAGTTCTCGGACATGTTTTTGAGAGAGTATGTCCCTCAGAGCCTCAAAGACGCATGGCGTGTGGAGTGAGCAGCTGCGCCAGGGTACTATACCTGTGTTACAGTATGCAGTTCATTTTAGTGATTTGGCCCGACATGCACTAGCCTTGGTTGCCACAGTTCGAGAGAGATTTTGTCAGTTTATTAAGGGACTCCACCTCAGTATCAGGATTAGTATAGTCAGGGAGCTAGAGATGGATATTCCTTACCAGCAGGTTATGAGTATTGCTAGGAGATTGGAGTGCATGCTCACTCGGGATAGAGAGGAGAGGGAGGCCAAGAGGTCTCAAGAGTCTGGCACTTACAGTGGTACTCGTTCCCCAGCTGCAGTTCGCCATGGTAGGGGTTAGGTGAGTCACCCCATTCATTCAGCTCTTCCATCTGCCAGTGGTATTTTGGCCCCCTTCGAGGCCCCAGGAGCCTTATTATGCACCGCCAGTGTCTAGTGTGCCTCCTGCACGGGGTGCTTTTAGCGGTCAGTCCAGCAGACCTGGCTTGAGCCAGTCATAATAGCCAAGCCCTCCGAGAGCTTATTTTGAGTGTGGCGACACTCTCTATATGGTAAGGGATTGCCCCAGACTTAGGAGGGGTGCACCTCCACAGACTTCTCAAGCACATCATGCTCCACCGAGTCCTCAGGCTATGATTACAGCACCAGCTACCGCCCCACCTGCGCAGCCAACTCGAGGTGGAGGTCGAGGAGGTAAAGGTCACCCTAGAGGGGGAGGCCATGCCAGGTATTATGCTCTTCCGACTCTGTCATTACAAGTATTGTACCGGTCTGTCATAGAGATGCGTCAGTTTTATTTGATCCAGGCTCCACTTATTCCTATGTGTCCACTTATTTTGCCCCGTATTTGGGCATATCTCGAGTTTATGTGTATACTCCTGTGGGAGATTTGTTTTGCCCACTTATTTTGCCATTTATTCCTTGAGTCCCTATGTTTATGTGTATACTCCTGTGGGAGATTTGTTTGTTGTAGACCACGTGTATCGGTCGTGTTTGATTGCTCTTAGTGGTTTTGAGACCAGAGCCGATTTATTATTGCTAAGTATGGTAGACTTTGATGTTATTTTGGGCATGGACTGGTTGTCACCCCATTATGTTATTCTTGATTGTCATGCTAAGACAGTGATGCTGGCTAGGCCAGGATTACCACGATTAGAGTGGAGAGCTACCTTAGAGTATACTCCCAGCAAAGTTATTTCATACCTTAAAGCTCAGCGAATGGTTGAGAAGGGGTGTGACGCGTATCTAGCTTATGTGAGAGATGTCAGTATTGATACACCTACAGTTGAGTCAGTCCCAGTAGTGAGGGACTTTCCATATGTGTTTCTGGCGGATCTTCTAGGCATGCCGCCCGACAGAGATATTGATTTTGGCATTGATTTATTGTCGGGCACTCAGCCCATCTCTATTCCTCTATATCGTATGGCTCCTCCTAAGTTAAAGGAATTGAAAGAGCAGTTATAGGAGTTGCTTGATAAGGGCTTTATTTGGCCTAGTGTGTCACCTTTTGGTGCTCCTGTGTTGTTTGTGAAGAAGAAGGATGGTTCTATGCGTATGTGCATTGATTATCGCCAGTTGAACAAAGTTATAGTGAAGAACAGGTATCCATTGCCTCGTATTGAGGATTTATTTGATCAGCAACAGGGTGCCAGGATGTTTTCTAAGATTGATTTACGTTCCGGCTATCATCAATTGATGATTCGGGAGCCAGATATCCCGAAGACTGCTTTCAGGACTCGGTATGGTCACTACGAGTTCCTTGTGATGTCTTTTGGGCTGACCAATGCCCTAGCAGCTTTTATGCACTTGATGCACAGTGTGTTCCAGCCTTATCTTGACTCTTTCGTCATTGTGTTTATTGATGACATTTTGTTGTACTCCTTCGGACTCGGGAGGATCATGAGCAGCACCTGAGGACTTTGCTTCAGACCTTGAGAGAAAAGGAGTTATATGCAAACATTTCAAAGTGTGAGTTTTGGCTAGACTCAGTGGCATTATTGGGTCATGTAGTATCGAGTGATGGGATCAAGGTGGATCCGAAGAAGGTGGAAGCAGTGCATAGTTGGCCTAGACCATCATCAGCTACGTAGATCCGGAGTTTTCTTGGTTTGGCGGGGTATTACCATCGTTTTGTAGAGGGATTCTCATATACTGAAGCACATATGACAAGGCTGACCCAGAAGGTTGCTCCATTTAGATGGACAGAGGAGTGTGAGGAGAGCTTTCAAAAGCTCAAGACACCTTTGACTACAGCCCCAGTATTGGTATTGCCTACGGATTCGGGGTCTTATATTGTATATTGTGATGCGTCGCGAATTGGTCTCGGTGCGGTGTTGATGCAATATGGTAGGGTGATTGCCTACGCATCCAGAAAACTAAAGGTGCATGAAAAGAACTATCTTGTCCACGACCTTGAGTTAGCAGCTATTGTTCATGCCTTGAAGATTTGGCGGTACTATTTGTATGGTGTCCCTTGTGAGATCTACCCCAATCACCGGAGTTTGCAGCATTTGTTCAAACAGAAGGATTTTAACTTGCGTTAGCGGAGGTGGTTAGAGCTGTTTAAGGATTATGATATCACCATTTTGTACCATCCGGGGAAGGCCAATATGGTGGCAGATGCTTTGAGTTACCGGGCAGAGAGTTTGGGGAGTTTAGTATATCTACCAGCAGCAGAGAGGCCATTGGCGTTGGATGTTCAGGCCTTAGCCATCCAGTTTGTGAGATTGGATATTTCTGAGGCAAGTTGAGTATTGGCTTGTGTGGTCTCTCGGTCTTCTCTTTATGATCGTATCGGGGAGCGTCAGTATGATGACCCCCATCTGCTTGTCCTTAGGGACACGGTTCAGCACGGTGATTCTAAGGAGGTCACTATTACGAATGATGGTGCATTAAGGATGCAGGGTAGGCTATGTGTGCCCAATGTAGATGGGTTGCGTGAGTTGATTCTCCATGAGGCTCACAGCTCGCGGTACTCTATTAAACCGGGTGCCGCGAAGATGTATCAGGACTTGAGGCAGCATTATTGGGGAAGAAGAATAAAGAAGGACATAGTGGAATATGTAGCTCGGTGTCTAAATTGCTAGCAGGTAAAGTATGAGCATCAACGGCCAGGTGGATTGCTTCAAATGTTAGAGATTCCGAAGTGGAAATGGGAGCGGATCACTATGGATTTCGTTGTTGGGCTTCCACGGACCCAGCGGAAGTTTGATGTAGTTTGGGTGGTTATGGATAGGCTGACCAAATCAGCTCATTTCCTTCTTGTGATGACTACCTATTCTTCCAAGCAGCTGGCTCGAATTTATATCCGTAAGATCGGTAGACTTCATGGAATACCAGTATCTATCATCTCTGACCGGGATACGCAGTTTACATCACGGTTTTGGTGGGCCATGCAGCATAAGTTGGGTAATCGAGTGGAGCTGAGCCCAAAGTTTATCGGCCCATTTTTGGAGTTGCGACGTGTTGGGGGAAGTTGCTTATGAGCTTGCCTTGCATCCCAGCCTAGCAAGAGTTCATCCAGTATTACATGTTTCGATGCTCCGAAAGTATCACATCGATCTATCTCACGTGTTTAGATTTCAGCTCTGTCCAGTTGGACAAGGATTTGACTTACGAGGAGGAGTCAGTGGCTATTCTAGCCCGACATGTTTGTCAGTTGAGGTCGAAGAGTTATCCTTCAGTCCGAGTGCAATGGAGAGGTCAGCCCATCAAGGTAGCTACTTGGGAGTCCGATTCGAACATGCGGAGTAGATATCCCCACCTTTTCACCAGCCCAGGTACTTTTCTATGTTCGTTCGAGGACGAACGGTTGTTTTAGAGGTGGAGAATGTGATGACCCGATAGGTCATCTTAGTTTTAGAACCTAATTGTGTGCTTTGAAGCCTTAAATACCTCATTTTAGATTTTCTCGATTTGCGTGTGCAATCTAGGTATTTTCTGGAAAAAACTTTTATGTTAAAAACTGAGAAAATATGAAATTTTTGCCTTAAAATCTGTTAGAGTTGACTTCGGTCAACGTTTTGAGCAAACGGGCCAGGATTCGTATTTTAATGATCCCGGTGGGTCCATATCGTGATTTGGGACTTGGGCGTATGCCCATAATCGAATTCGGAAGTCCCTAGCTCGAGTTATCGCACTTTGTTAAAATTTAAAAGTTAAAGGCTTAATGACTTTGAAATGTTTGACCAATGTTTGACTTTTTAGATATCGGGTCCGTATTTTAGTTTCGGAACCTGGTATAGGTCCAATACTATATGTATGACTTGTCTATCAAATTTGGCGAGAAACGGAGTTGGTTTGACGTGATTCGGATGTCCGGTTGTGAAAATAGAAGTTTCAAAATTTTCTTGAAAATTTCCTTTGATTTGGTACTAAATTCGTAGTTCTATGTGTTATTTTGGCGATTTAATCACGCGAGCAAGTTCGTATGATGCTTTTAGACTGTGTGCACAATTGGTTTAGAGCCCCGAAGGCTCGGGTGGGTTTCAGATAGACTACGGAGTGGATTGGACTTAGAAAATATTGCTGGTGTGTCTCAGTTCTGGTGCAGGCCTCTGATCTCGCATTTGCGAGATCAGGCCTAGCATTTGCGATTGTGCAGCTATCACCAACCAGAATTCCCACTGTCGGGACCGTGATGGCGCCTAACATTTCACTTTCTAGGCAAGCCGACATTAGAAAATTATTAAGCCAATCCTTATTCAATTCAGTAAATAACAGCAAGGAAGCTAAATTGAAATACAGCGAATGCAGAATAATATAAAAACTTCATTAATTACTATCATCCGGATCTGGAGTCACAATTCACAAACTTCTAGGATTTACTACAAATAAAAGTCTGAAAGAAATATAACTGTTTGAATGAAAGAAACAGTACAAAAATTAAAACGATAGACGGGGACTTCAAGGTCTGCGAACGCCAACAGATCTACCTTGAGTCTCCGATGAACCAATCCGAGCTGCTATGCCTTTCGATCAGTTGGGACCAATACCAAAATGTGCACATGAAGTGTAGAGTACAGTATCAGTACAACCGACCCCTTGTACTGGTAAGTGACGAGCCTAACCTCGACGAAGTAGTGACGAGGCTATGACAAGACACCTACAAAACAAACCTGTGCAATTTAACAGTATATGTATAAATAACAGCTAAACATGTACTATTGGAAGGGGGAAACATGTTGAGGGGAATACGAGATAGAGAACTACAGCATAATAGTAACTTGAACAACCAATATACTATGAACCAATAAGAACAAGTAACACATTAAAGGAATAATGCACGGCATCACCTTTCGTGCTTTTACTCTCAACCTCACCATAAAATCAATAGAAATGGTACGGCATCACCCTTCATGCATTAACTCTCGTAACATCGCACGGCATCACCCTTCATACATTAACACTCACAATATGGCACGGCATCACCATTCGTGCATTAACACTCACAATATGGCACGACATTACCCTTCGTGCATTAACACTCACAATACAGTACAGCATCACCCTTCGTGCATTAACACTCATAATATGACACGACATCACCCTTCGTGCATTAACACTCTCCTTTACCATAATGCAATGAACAAATAACAGCAGGGAGATAGAATAACAAGTACAGGCCTTACTTCAATATTTGGTTCCACAATATCAACCTCAACTTCGGAGTCAATACATAATTATCACCAGAAGATCCGTAAACATGATAAGAACGATCAATTTAACAACACTAGTCTAAACACGTAGCAATTAGGCATGGTAACACAAGTAGAGTATGTAACAATTAAGACACGGAAAGAGACAATATGAGAAAAACGGGAGAAATAGAGAAAACAGATAAATTGGCGGCGCATAAGTACTCGTCACCTCACATATATGTCGCTCACATAAATTTCACATAGCAAATAGTCCAAGAGGTCTTAATTCCCTCAAGTCAAGGTTAACCACGACACTTACCTCTCTCCAAAGGCCACTCAATGCTCAATTATCGCGTTTCCTCTAGAATCCACCTCCAAACCACTAGAAGAGATTTTTCAAAGAATCTTTCTTCCCCAAATCATTGGTAAGTGTTTATAAACTAGTTTCTTTCAATCTTTCACTATATTTTTTACGATTTCAACCAAAACTCTTGTGTTTTCATGGTGAAAATTGGGGGTTTTGAGTAGAATTAGGGATTTTTGTAAAATGAGGATTTAGACCTCAAATTGAGGTCGGATTCCAAAATAAATTAATAACCGGGATCGTGAGTGAATGGGTGTTCATATTTTGTGACTTTTATCCGGTTCCGAGACGTGGGCCCGGGGAGGCTTTTTGGGGCGATTTTCTAATTTCTTGCTTTATCTTTGATTTCATTAATTATATTAGTTTCTTATAGTTGTATTTATGGTATGTAATTGATTCTGGCTAGATTTGGGCCATTCGGAGTCGGATATTCGTGGAAAAGGCATTGTTACCGATTGATTGAGCTTGGTTCGAGGTAAGTGGCTTGCCTAACCTTGTATGGGAGAAATTCCTTTAGGATTTGGTACTGTTGTGATATGTGAGCCCCGTGTACGTGAGGTGCCGAGTACGTACACGGGCTATTTGTTGTAAAAATCGATTTATTTTACTGAGTAGGAAGCTGTTTTTCCTTTAATTTGAGTTATACCGTTTAAATGAGTATTAGTCTGTTTTCATTTTTTATTGAGCTATTCCAATATGTGTAGTTATCCTGTTTAGTCTAATATCGCATGTATACGTGCTTTAACTGCTTATTTGAACTCTGTGAAGCATGCATAGTTGATTTCCTACTTTTCCTTGTTCCTTATCAGTATAACTGTAGAAATCTTGTTGTTAACTATTGTATTTATCGGTTTGAGCTGTGTGTTTACTTTTGAGACTGCGAGGCGGTTCCTCGGGAGTTCTCCATGCACATGTACTTTTGAGACTACGAGGCGGTACCTCGGGAGCTTTCCCTGCATATTTACTTTTGAGACTACGAGGAGGTACCTCGGGAGTGCTCCCTGTACATTTACCTTTGAGACTACGAGGCGGTACCTCGGGAGAACTCTTTGCTTATTTACTTTGGGACTACGAGACGGTATCTCGGGAGATCCCTTGTTGTTTACCCCTGTGTTGTACTGCTATTTTTGCTGCGTTTTCCTTTTGTTAAATTCCATTCTCTTAATATACTGTTATATTCCCCTGTTTATTTATTATATACCAGTGGACCTGACCTGACCTCGTCACTACTCGACCGAGGTTAGGCTTGGCACTTACTGGGTACCATTATGGTGTACTCATGTTACTCTTCTGCACATGTTTTCGTGTGCAGATCCAGGTTCATCATATCAGCCTCGCTATTAGTTGTGCATTTGTTGTTGTTCTGGAGACTTCAAGGTACATCTTCTCGTGTCCGCAGACCTCGGAGTCCCCATCTATTCTCCCCTATGTCATTTACCTTCCGTACTTCTTTAATTAGACTCTGGTGTATAGAGATACTAGTTTCCTTCTGTAGCTTGTGACTTATGATGTTTCAGATTTTGGGAAGACTGTGTATTTATAGAGTATTGGCTATTGTACATGCCGAGTGGCATTGTTACTAGTTATTCAATTATCCACTGCTGTTAGTTGCCAAGTTTTACTTTCGTTTTATTATTTTTCGCAATTTATTAGGGTTACCTAGTCGTAGAGAATAAGTGCCGCAAGACGTTATACGGAGGGAGTTTGAGTCGTGACATTAAGATTTATTAGTGTAGGAAGTTAAAGGCATATGCATGCATCTATACAAACACGCACATAAACAAGGAAGTATGATAAAAGTACGCCAAGTTAAAACTGATGATCTATTCAACTTCCAGATTTCAAAATTATAAAAAAACTGCTGAATTTATTAGCGCTTCGCGCGGTTATTAAAAATATTAGTAAAAGTAGAAATAATACTTTTTATAAATTTAGTCGTGATTTAGTAGATGAAAATTTTCTTGTTTATGCATATAAAATTTGACTTTATTATATTGATTAAATCAGAAATACAATATTTTTATTGGAATTAGAGGTTGTATGAATAAAAAGTCACATTTTAATATGTGTGTATGTCTGTTTTCTCCTATTCAAAAAAAGAAAAAGAAACATGAAATGGAATTAAAGAAACTAAAAACATAAAGAAAATCGAACACCAAATTTATTGTTAGTTATAGTCACTCGCCTTTCTTCAAGATTCACAATTCTTTTTGCCAGATGAAGTACATATAACTACTACTAACTGTACAATTTTTTCTTCAACTACTTATTCATAGATATTGAAGAAACTTTTAACATTCCTTGAAAATAAAGAACCTTTAACATTCAAGAAATGCTGAAGGCCCTTGTATCATTGGACTGCATGTGTACATCAATTTGAGAAGACTGACTAACAAGGAAAGAAATATGGAGAGTACAAACAACAAAAGGAACAACCTCATCTTCGTGGAGGTTACTTTTTCACATAGCTTTAGCATATCTCTAAGTATTCCATATATAGTATGCAATTTAGCTCTGCAAACTCTATATATATGGTTGCTGGAGCCGTATGTAGAATTGAATGCCAAAAAGAAATGAATAAAAAAATCAATGAACTTGCAATGTTTATGTCTTAAAATCAGCTTCCTCTCCTTCCATAGAAAATGAAGTCCCAAGAGAAAAGAAAACAAAAGGGTAAATATAACTCGTTGAACTGTATGTTTTAACATCTCAAGTGAGAAACCAAAAGTTATGAAACTGAATCACAAAATGTTCTCTTATCTACACGCTATCAACACGGTGTAGTATATAGTATACTATGAATCTTTTCACCACTATTCAGATGTTTTGATCAATTAACCCCAAAGCGCTCTTACGCAAATATCACAACTGGATTTATCCGCATCTTCTCTGCTACTTCTACCGAAAGGAGTCGTGCAACCGCCTCGGCATTTCACCGACATTTACCGAAAGGTGTCTCAATGATAGAGATTTTACGGACACTTTTGCTTCCACTATACTCTTAAGTACTTTCATCGACATTTACAATTTTGCTTCCTCTTACTTAAGAATTTTGTGCCAACAATTACTTGGTTAAGCATAGGTTCTTGTTGAGATTTTAAGATTACGTAGCTTAAAGAGAGTGAATGAGAAATGAAGGGAAAATGAAATATTTGAATTTCTCTCCTTGGCAAAGTGACATTGTCTCATATTGGAGGAAGAAAAGGCTTTTGATGGGTATATATATAATTGCTTTTCTTCTAGCTCTTAAAGAGTTAAGAAGAAGGCAAGCCTCGCGCTGTCGTCGTCGCTCGGCTCGGCTTCGGATTGATTTGGTCAAAGATTGATTGATTGATGTTTTTAGACAAAATTCCTTTCAATTATTTAATTAAATAATTCCCGTTTTCTTTCCCGGATTATTTTAAATTTTCCCACAATATTTCAAACAACCTGTTCCAACAGCCATGACTGTTTCAAAAAGGTTGCAAACTCTATAAATATACTTTGAATCCCAGAATCTTTCCTTACGAAATTTTCTGATCTTCTTCTTCTTTTGCTGCACAAAAAACAAATTTCAGTGTGTTTTACAGCCTTCGAATGGCTCGCTGTTCACCGGCGTTTTTGGTACCAACACTCCGGTGAGTTAAATCATTCTATCCTGGGAGGATATATTCCAGCACCTCGGGTACTTGAGAAATGGAGGAAAAATAAAATATTTGAGTTTCCCTCCTTGGCAAAGGGACATTGTCCCATATTGGAGGAAGAAACGGCTTTTGATGGGTATATATATAATTGCTCTTCTTCTAGCTCTTAAAGAGTTAAGAAGAAGGCAAGTCTCGCGCCGCCGTCGTCGTCACTCGCTCGGCTTCGGTTTCGGTCAAAGATCGATTGATTGATTAATCTTTTCGGACAAAATTTCTTTCAATTATTTAATTAATTAACGAAAAATTCAATCCGGAATAACCCATGACCCGCGATCCGGTCTGGTCAGGCCCGTTTTCTTTCCCGGATTATTTTAACTTTTTCCGCAATATTTCAAACAACCTGTTCCAACAGCCATGGCTGTTTCTGAAAGGTTGCAAACCTTTTCAGAAACAATGCCAGCAACTTTATAAATATACTTTGAATCCTAGAATCTTTCGGATTCAGATTCAGATTCGGATTTGGATTTTGATTTGGTCAAAGATCGATTGATTGATTAATCTTTTCGGACAAAATTTTTTTCAATTATTTATTTAATTAATTAAATAATTAATGAAAAATTCAATCTGGAATAACCCATGACCCGCGACCCGGTCCGGTCAGGCCCGTTTTCTTTCCCAGATTATTTTAAATTCTCCCGCAATATTTCAAACAACATGTTCCAACAGCCATGACTGTTTCTGAAAGGTTGCAAACTCTGTAAATATACTTTGAATCCCAGAATCTTTCGTTACGAAATTTTCTGATCTTCTTCTTCTTTTTCTGCACAAAAAAAAAATTACAGTGTATTTTACAGCCTTTGAGTGGCTCGCTGTTCATCGACGTTTTTGGTACCAACACTCCAGTGAGTTAAATCGTTCTATCCTGGGAGGATATATTCCAGCACCTCGGGTACTTGAGAAATGGAGAAAAAATGAAATATTTGAGTTTCCCTCCTTGGCAAAGGGACATTGTCTCATATTGGAGGAAGAAAAGGCTTTTGATGGGTATATATATAATTGCTCTTCTTCTAGCTCTTACAGAGTTAAGAAGAAGGCAAGCCTCGCGCCGTCGTCGTCGTCGCTCGCTCGACTTCGGCTTCGGCTTCGGTCAAAGATCGATTGATTGATTAATCTTTTCGGATAAATTTATCTCAATTATTTAATTAATTAGCGAAAAATTCAATCCGTAATAATCCATGACCCGCGACCTGGTCCGGTCAGGCCCGTTTTCTTTTCCGGATTATATTAAATTTTCCCGCAATATTTCAAACAACCTGTTCCAACAGCCATGGCTATTTTTGAAAGGTT
>AWOL01S0022882.1:0-16757 GCA_000715115.1 Nicotiana otophora
ATATATATATATATATCTTTCGACACAAGGTTCATTCAGAATAGTCAAATTTATTAGGAACTTTGAGCCAACCGTACTTGAAACTTGCAGAAACATCATGGAATTTAATTCTAATAGAGTAGTTTAGCCAACATATCTGAAATTCGCCCCTTAATTGTACTACGATGATTCACCACACTAAACAACTTCAATCTACAACAATGCAACACATTTGTACCAATATTATTATGATTTCTATATCTAAGTCATTTAGACTTTTTATCAAACTTCTAACATGAATATCTTTCAACAACCTCCTTCAATAGAATTTATTCACCTAACAACCACCTTTGATACCAATGATTCACCTTACCATCATCTCTAGGCCATCCAGAACTTCCATTAGCACACGCATGCCCAACAATTCACACCCAAACCATCAGTCTCATTAATTAAACCATTTTGAAACCCAGGTTAGGCACTTATAGCTTCAAATCACCATCCCATAAGTCCTAACATATATTTCATACATAAATAATCACCATAGAGTAGTTAGAAATGGTAGGCATACCTCTTGTAGTGAGACTCTTGAAAATTCCAACTTGTATTGTTCCTCACCAATTTGGGGATTTGAATGGAAATCTATGGATCTTCAAGATTAATCCTGTTTAATATAAGTGTTTAGGAGTAGTAATCAACACAACATTACTCCAAAATATTACCTTGGTTCATGGGAGGAAAGTATAGGACGGGATCCCCTTGATATGCAAGCCCTAGCTCAAAGAAATGACTTAGCCCCTCTCTCTACTCAGCCTTGGGGTATTAATAGGGCTCCTACGTGAGCGGCCGTGCACCTAGTCAAGTGAACGCACATCTGGCCGCGCACATAATTTGGTGCGTTGGAAACTAGACTCAAAAGGTTTTAATGTGGTACGTATAACACCACCTAAGTTATTATATTTTTGGTGTGGCATTAGTTTGAAGTCGGATCTTGTGCTAATTGAGATATCCTTTCTACTTAATGTATCCAACTTTTTCCACACAAATTATTACCATTCACAATACTCCTTAGTAATATCCAACACATCTTAAACATATATTTACATTTCAAAATGATGTGATTCTATCCCATAGGTCTCCTTTAATACTCGATTCTTCGATTTATTTAGCATCTTGGTACTTGAAGTTCATGATATTAAATATTTGTAACCTCTAAAGTAACATGATTAACTTACTCTATGTACATTAAAAGATGATCTACTTTCCGAGCATACATCAACTGACTTACGACGTACTTTTACACAGGAAAACATGGGGTGTAACATCATTCCCCCCTTTGGAACATTCATCCTCATGTGTTGACTGATGTGGTTATCAGTCTCATAACCTATAAATCTTACGAATATTCTTATACTGTCATTTCAATCTAGGCAACTGTTGAGGACATCGCATTTCCCCCTTTAGGCCTCTTTCTCACACCATGACCTGTGTTACACATTCTTCCAATATCGTAATTGTTGCTACCTTCTGTCAAGAAGCATGTACGACTATGTCCTTGTACGCACACCTATGCGACCTTTTTCTCCTTTTTCCTCTAGCTTTTTTCAAATCATTCTAAGCCTCACTTTGTGAACATATCATAACTATGCCAAACTATCCCTCTGGCATTTATAGGTGTACTGAAGTTCTTTGCTCGGTACTTTGTCGAACTTATTACTATATTTTATTTCATATCCTCAATTATCTTATGGCATTTTTGCATCTTGGTAGGTTATACTATACCATAACACTTACTTCGGTTCATTATTACTGAGGTCTGCTACCCAATCCCTGGTTGCTCTCTCCCTGCTTATCCTGTATGTATAAATCTAAGTCCTTTAATGATTCACTATTCTGTTCATCTTAAGAATGATAGCCTAATATCATCCTAATTCACTCAAAATACTAATTTAACATACTTTATATACCTTACTATCATGGTCTTGTGGTACATTGTATGGCCCTAGTCCATAAACACGGAGTATTACAGCTTTGACCGTATTTTATCCTAAAATGTCAAACTTCAACGAAACTCATTTTCTTCGATTGTTTATCCTATGAACTTCATGACACTTACCTATCACTAGTTATAAATGGCATAAATATCTATAACCTCAATAGTAATCTCATTCCCGAGCTTAAGTCGATTAACTTACGACGAAACTTTAACGTACGAAAAGGCAGGATGTAACATCCTACCCCACCCCCTTAGAAACATTAGTCCTCAAATGTTTAAACTTGCCAGATTTACATGACATACTCAACAATTCTAAATGTATATACCTTCCTGGGCTATATTCCAATGAAACAACTATCGGGCTCTTATGGGGTTAGGACACCCTCCCTCCTTAAAACTACTTCCTAATCCATTCATCACCTGTGAGTCTGTTAATCAATCTTCTAGGCCCTGACACCTTCAAGTTGTAAACTTATTAACCGAATTCTTAACTTTCTATTCCATTATTCTAACTTCCCCAAAATATCATTTACTATCCACGGTTTCCTCCCTAGGGCATTAGAGCCATCAGAGTTCTAACTTCTTAAGGTGCTAGATCACTCGCCTCTCCTCCCTTAGTCCTCTAATGTAACTCTTAGAGACCTATGTCAATTTTTCCAGGGTCTTCTCTATAATTTGAACTAAAACCCATATCTTATTAACTTGCTAGAGTAGTGTTGCGGCCCCGTTACTTCTACTCTGGTCCCCCTTTTACATTTTACAATCACAGTCTATTGCTCTTGGAATAACATTCATTCTTGTACAGCAAATAATTAGTTTCCTCCTGAGTTCATAATGTAGGAAATTTCAGTGGAGGGATTAATGTACCTCTAACCATCCTGCCTCGATCCTATATGAGAGCTTTGATCAAACACATTTTGAAGCGGAATCCTCACATCCTTATCAACCACCTTCATCCTTATCAACCACCTTCATCCTCTTGGCCTAAACACGCTCCTCTATTTTCGCATATCCCATGACATACACAGACGAACCCTGATTAACAGACTCCGAAGACTATGAACTATTTGGCTCGTCAGAAGAGCCGGTGTCCGTAAATACCCTGACATATTTTTTAGCCTGGGGGTGACCCGGCTATGCCAATCCCTGCACCACTCCCTTTATAACCCAATCAACTGGCCCTGATAACGAAACTAAGGGACCTAGTGAGGTCCATCTCCACTCACCCCATGTGTTGTTGGCGGAATCGAAACTACTCGAACAAATGACTCATAGGGATCCTCGGACGGATCCTCCTCAATAGAAACCATGGTTTTCTGACGGGTTTGACCCACACTAGCAACTGGCGCATGTCGTCTAGTACTAATAGGCATCACTGAGAACATAAATAAGATAGAGATTAGGAGCGAATACATACTACTCTATTTTATCGCACAATATAGACCGTAAAGAAAAAGAAGCATCCTAAATATCTTGTAGCCTCCTGTCTATAAGTGTGGTGCAAAACACATCAATAAATAAAACTCTACTGGACATGGCCTTCAGACACCATAGGACTGAACCTTGCTCTACTACCATGTTTGTCACGACNAAAATCAGTTTGCGTGCATTTGTTGTCTAAGTGTGGAGGCTAGCTTGAGCCTTTAATTGTCCTTAAGTGAAGTCATATTTATTTTGAATGTTGCTTAGTTTTTATCATTTTGAGCAGCCTCAGTAAAGTCTAGAACCACCCAAATAGAGGTCCAACGCCTCCTGGACCATAGGCATGGGACGGGTAGTGCACACATAAGACGCGACCTAGAATTGAATTAGAACGCTTTAAGTAAACAATTTCAACATAGTAATCGAGTAGCAGGAGATGATAGTCTGTGCCCGGTGAATAATATGAGCAACTCCTTTCTAAAAGGAGTTGTGAAATATTATTTATGTTGCACGGGGTGATCCTTTAGGCTAAAAAACATAGGACCACCCTTTTCTCTTTACATACTTAGTCATCTAATATAGACCGTTATAGTTGTATCCTTGTAGTTTTTAAGATTTCTACCAATTCGTATTGTGTTATAATGAAACTCTTTGACCTTTTATTCTCTTTGTTTATTTAATCATCTTACCTAATTATAATCCACATAGTCTTAAGTTTGGTCGGGACCCACAGTTTGGACCTCGAAAAGTGCCTAACACCTTCTCTTTGGTGGCGCTGACTAGTCAAACAGAGTTATCTTCATAATAGGTGCCCTAACACACCTTAAAATTCATTAGGTGACAACTCTTCTTCTTTTAACACTTTACTTCCCGCCAAAAAGAGTTGTCACACGTCGAAGCCCGCTTTTGCGAGAGAGAAAAAGGGGGCGCGACAGCATGGCGACTCTACTAGGGATTTACACTTAGGCTCTTACCATAATGATTTTGACTTACGTGGATTACTTTCTTTATTACATGCACTTCCCTTATTCACCTTTATTTGTTTAAATTTTCTATTACATACATATCCCTTCCCATATTCACCTTTATTTGTTTAAATTTGTTATGATATGCACATCCCTTCTCCGTTCACCTTTATTTGTTTAAATCTGTTATGGCATGCACATCCCTTCCCCATTCACCTTTATTTTCTATGACCACTCTTCATTTCATCTTGTCTAAGACTGCCATATCATTCCTCTCCCATCCCTATTCCCATATCTGGTTTATTACATTCTTACATATATTCCACAAACTATTGTATTTCCTCTCCCATCCCCTTTGTCTTTCCTTTCTATATTTCCTATGTTTACCTTACTCTTGTATTTACTACTTTTACATATTTATCATGCAAATACTTGACTATGTGTTATTTTTGCATAAAGCATGCTGCACATCATACTCCCCTCGTGCCAATTATCAACATAGCGGCGCTTGATGAGTGTCCGCGCTCTTCTAAAATTACCTTTTTTAAATTGAAAATGCTTATTTGCGGTAGACTAGTCGATCAACGGTGCAATCGACAGTCCCGTGCCTTTCCCTCTCAAATTGTCCACTTGAGAGTACCAGTCTAGGCCATTCTAGAAACCTTACTCCAATATCAAATGTAGATGCATCATGTTAAACATAGTACGGGTTAAAACGTTGTTAACGTAATAGCCCGCTAAGATAAGCCTTGTCCACATTCCGACGTGATTTCTACAATCCCAATGGACACTACCATTTATGTGCATTACATGGAGAAAATGTCCCAATATGTTGATCATTATTGTGTAGGTGGTCGTATTAAGAGGGGGGAAGGGCTAACTTTATTTCTTTGAAGAAAATGAAGCACGAAGTCCCCAGGTTCGGCATGGTCCAAAACAACTCACCTCTGCTACTTGACTGGTGGAAAGACCTTGCGCCTGGCGACAAGAATCATATGATAAGAGTACTTGGTGACTTGTCGTCTTTGCTTAATACCCAACAAAATAGAGCTTTGATTAAGATTGCTACCATGTTCTAGGATGAGAAAAGAGCAGTCTTCCGATTTGGTGAGATAGAAATGACTCCTCTTTTAGAAGAAATAGGAGGTTTTGCTAAGTTGCCATGGGAAAATCTGGGGTTACTAGTACCAGAGAATTGCACCCCTCGCGGGAAGGATTCACACTCGTTTAGCTATGGTTGCAAGAACATTAAGGGAAGGCATCAAGTGGCAAACCTACACCATCATCCCTATGATCCTAGCTGAACTGTACCGCACTCTAGATCGGTGCAAGCGGGGGTTTAGACATTTTGAATGTTTTAATCTATTATTGCAAGTATGGTTATTGGAACACTTTTAGAGGGGAGAACATTGTTAAGAGCTTCTGCGACAGCCATTGTATGACTACATAGCTTAACTCCATCCAAAGAAAATGACCTTCATCCCAGATAGGTTCGCACAGCCCAAAAGTGTTATAAGTTGGCTACATTTCTTCAGCAATCTTACAGACGAGAAGGTACTTTGGATGTTTGAGTGGTTTCCTCGCAATGAGTTCATCATCAGGTCGAGGGATACTACTCATTTGGTATTGATCAGGTTGTGAGGCATTTATCCATATGCTCCTATAAAGGTAATGAGACAGGCAGAAAGAAAACAAGTCATACCTTGGGTTTCGGACATAGTCCAGTACAAGGCAGATTTCAAAAGGGCATCATTCCTTTCAAGTTCAAGGCGCAACATATGTGGAACCAGAAGGTCATTGGGGAAAGAGAGACTATCGAGCCAGACATGTACCATGCCGGTCATGTGTATTTCTATCCATCATAGTTGGTAGATGATATAGCAGGAGACATTAAGCCAGGGGTCAATTTGGAAAATAGGATCATCGATGATGCTGCTGAGGCACAGGTCAAGTATAGAAGGCTTCGCAAAAGGGTTTTTGAGTATGAAGCTAGACATATGGAACAACATAAAGTGGACATGGAGGCATTTAATGAATGGAAGGAAATCACTACTAAGTCCACCGAGAGATTGGAATATCTAGAACAAAGATTGATGGAGCTTGAGGGAAAGATGAGAAAGAGGCTTGCGGATTGTCAGAACACAGATGTCAGTGAAGGAGGGCATCTAGAAAAAGCTTATTTATTATTAGATATGAGCGAGTTGGGGAACTTGATTGATGCAGTCAAAAGAGCCAAGCACGGAGAAGGTCCTTCAGCGACCAAGTAGACTAGAAAATAATGTCCTTTATTGTTTTCTAGCTTAGTTTTAGATTTCAATTGCAATAAGGCTAAATGCCATTAGTAACTTTATTATTATTGTCAATTTAGTGAAGGTTTGGATCATTTTTACATTAATGAAATGACGCAATTATTGGCATCAATTTTCTCCAAGTCTATGTTTCGCTTAGGCCTACCTCGGGCATAACGAGGTCCCCAAATTAAGATGTGAATTATTACATAATTTTGCAAAACATGTTTAATATTGCAAGCATTCTTTCAATACCCCTACTAACTTGGGTACCTTTTTCTTTTTCTTTCTTTTGATTATTCCCACTCCCAAAGGTTCGTTCGTACATACTGGCATCATCAGCATATCACGCTAGATCCAGAGGTCCTCCACCTCTTCCTCTACCAAGTAATCCTAAAGGAAAAAGCAAAGGAAAAGGAAAAATGGACGATTTGAGTGGTATCAGGAAGGACAATGCTACTATAGCTGAGAAAGTTAGAACTTCAGATGGTCGGAGCACCCCGGCACAGAATGAACTGGTCTTACGTTTGGAACAAAGGATTTTGGAGCCACAAGGAGAAATTGAGCAGGTCCGGAACTTGGCAAACCTCTCTCTCACTTTAAATGTCCCTGATATTAACCAACAAAATCCAAACACCCAGAACCAAGCAACACCACAAAACCCACCAAACCAAAACTCGCCAACAAACCCTCCTGCACCACACCAGTACCTACACCTCCCCAAAACCAAAATACTCCTCCAGTACCAACTCCGCAACAACATCATCACCACCCAACCCAATAACCCACAGACTACCACTTATTATACTCCCTAGAATATACCACAACCCACTCCTGACCTCCAAAACTCAACAAATGATCACCCTTATGCCCAGATCCCCGGAGTCCACCAAAGCAACTCGATATATGTGGAGACCTTACCCCATACCCCACAACAAACCCTATACAAACCCAAATCAGCCGAGAAAGACCTGCTCATAAAGAATATGGCAGACGAACTCAAGAAGCTCTCTCGCACAGTTTAGAATATCAAAGGTGGTAAAGGCGTTGAAGGTTTGAATTAAGAAGACTTGTGCATTCAGCCCAATGTAGAGCTGCCAGAGGGGTACAAACCTCTCAAATTTGAAATGTTCGATGGAACTTATGATCCAAAAGTGCATATGAGGACATATTGTGACAAGCTTGTAGGAGTGGGCAAAAACGAACAAATCCGCATGAAACTGTTCATGCGAAGCCTCACAGGAGATGTATCGTCCTAGTATATCAGCCAGAATCCGAAGAAGTGGGTGACCAGGGTAATTATTGCGTCAGACTTTATGGACAGGTTCAGGTTCAACATCGAGAACGCACCAGATGTTTTGTACATTCAAAACCTCAAAAAGAAACAAACAGAGACCTTCCATGAATATTCTACTCAGTAGAGGTCTGGGGCTGCAAAAGTAAGACCAGCACTTGAAGAAGAACAAATGAATAAGTTCTTCGTCAGAGCTCAAGACATGCACAACTATGAAAGGTTGATGGTTAATGAGAACCATAAATTCTCCGACATCATCAAGCTAGGAGAAAGAATAGAAGAAGGGATTGAAAGTGGGATGGTGACGAATTTTGAAGCACTACATGCCACAAATAAAGCCTTGCATTCGGGAGGTATCTCGAATAAGAAAGAAGTGGGTGTTGTAATGGTGGCCAAGGGTCCTAAGTCTCCCCTCACATACCAAACACCTCCACCTATATACCAAATGCCTCCACCCACATACCAACCTTAACCCCCCAGATATCAACAACCTGCTACCACCTACCACACATATAACACTCAACCCGCATATTATCACTCACAACAACCCGCCCGCCAAAATTACCAAAAACCAAGACCAAACTTCGACCGCATACCACCTAAACAATACACCCCAATTGCTGAACCTATAGACCAACTATACGAGAGACTAAAGGCTGTTGGTTATGTCACTCTTATTCCTGTCGTTGACATGAAAAGTTCTTCTCAATGGGTGAACCCCAACAAAACATATGTCTATCATTCAGGCATGAAGGGTCATATCATTGATGAGTGTCGCACACTAAAGGACAAGATTCAGGCATAAATGGACACTAAAGTCATACAGGCAAAGGAAGCTGCACCAAATGTTAAGAACAATCCTCTCTCGGATCACAAAGTTGAGGGAGTGAACATGATAGAGACTGACAAGGAATGGGACCCAGAAGGGTTAATTGGACTCATTCGAGAGGGAGATGATCCTAAAACATCTCCGGTCACCCTCACACCCGTGGTGGTACAAACTCAAGCACCATTTGAAGTCAAGGTAACCACACCTTTCACTGCGATGGTAGCTCTCACGCCATCTTACAAGTATGATTCTATCCCATGGGATTATGTTGCAGAAGCAAGGAGGAAAGGAAAAACAAAAATGGAGGAAACAGGTGCGGCACAAGGCATGACTAGAACTGGCAGAGTTTATACACTTGAGCACTTGGGAGAAACAACCAAGGAAGCTGCATCTAAGCCACCTATTGTTGAAAATGGCCCCGGTGACCTTTGGAGAAAAGTACAAGCAAGGGAATACTCTGTCGTTGATCATCTGAACAGAACTCCCGCTCAGATATCCATCTTGTCACTGTTGCAAAACTCTGAGACACACAGGAATGCCTTGATGAAAGTGCTGAGTGAAGCTTATGTACCCACCGACATCACTAGTGGGGAGATGGCCAGCATGGTTGGGCAGGTACTGCAAAGCCACAAATCACCTTTCACGAGGATGAATTACCACCAGAAGGACTAAGTCATAACAGGGCACTACACATCACAGTGCAATTTTAGAATAAGTTCATCGCCAGGGTCCTGATAGATTGGGGTTCAAGTCTCAATATAGGCCCACTGACTACTCTAAAGAGGTTGGGTAAAGGCCTGCATGACATACAGATGGGAATTATGAATGTAACGGCGTTTGATGGATCCCAAAAAGCCACAATCGGAGAAATCAACCTCAACCTACAAATGGGCCCGACCTGGTTTGATGTTGAGTTCCAAGTGCTGGATATATCTGCTATATATAATCTATTGTTGGGATGACCCTGGTTACACACTACTGGGGTAGTGGCTTCTACTCTGCATCAGGCTGTGAAGTTTGAATAGAATCATCAAGAAGTGATTATCGAAGGGGATGGAAGCAACCTCATCTATGCCAATGAGATCGTTCCAGTCATCGAGAATAGGAAGAAGCTGGGTGGAGAAACATACCATCGCATTGAGAGAGTCAACGCAATTCAAAAGGATCGATTGTGGAGTAACAAGATAGAAAGCATATTAATATGTACAGGATATGAACCTGGCAAGGGTCACGGCAAAAACCTCCAAGGGGTCACCAAACCCGTACAACCGCAATGTCATGGCACAACCTTTGGGCTCAGATATGAATATACTTGGCAATAGTACCAAGATTGGTCGCCACCATGGCATGGTCCATATTATCAACTGGAACAACCAGTACCACCTCTGCACTAGACATTTCATCAAGCTGACATAATGTAGGGATTTGAGAAAGATGAAGTCTTAGCTGGCATGAAGAAACTATTTCTCGATAAAGAAGATATGGATTGTAGTGTGATAGTTGAGGAGGAGGAGGAGGAAGACCTTACCATTCAGACCATGAGGAAAGTAGCTGTTCTCAAAAACTGGACTGCTGGACCATCTCTGGGCTATCGAGTTCCTGGGTAGCTTGGCAGATTAGCATCAATTATTTTTAAGCATTTAAGACATTTTCAGTATTTTGCTTTGAAATAATTGCTCGAGTTATCGAGACACATTTGTTAACATTTTAAATATTTCAATTAATGCATTCCTACTTTTCGTATTTACTATTATTCTCTACATTTTCTCTTTTTACAATGTTATTATTACCTATCCCGATGAACTTGTGACTATGACATGTAATGAGATAATGCAACATAAGTATACTGATTCAGAAGACATGGAAGATGATACGATACCTGCGAAAATAGTCAGAGAAGTGGAAAATTTTGAAAACAAGCCAAATTCCAATTTGGACGAAATTGAAGCAGTTAAATTAGGGGATTCCGAGCTGGTCAAGGAAACATGCATAAGTATTTATCTATCACCGTCAGAGAAAGAAGAGTACATCAGATTCCTAAAAGAATATGATGATATCTTTGCATGGTCCTACGACGATATGACGGGTTTGAGCACATCCATAGTAGCTCACAAGTTACCCACTAATCCTATATGTACACCGGTGAAGCAGAAGCTCTGAAAATTCAAGCTGGACATGAGTTTGAAGATAAACGAGGAGGTCACCAAGCATATCAAAGCCAAGGCTCTTAGAGTGGTCGAGTACCCGACTTGGTTGTCCAACATCATGCCAGTTCCGAAGAAAGTTGGGAAATTCAGAGTATGTGTTGACTAACGAGATCTAAACAGAGCAAATCCGAAAGATATTTCCCGTTGCCTAATATACACATATTGATCAAAACCTATGCCAAACATGAACACCTATCCTTTGTGGATTTCTTCACGAGGTACCATCATATCTGGATGGATGAGGAGGATACTGAAAAGACAGCCTTCATCACGCCATGGTGAATATATTGTTATACATTGATGCCATTTGGTCTGAAGAATGCTGGAGCCACCTACATGAAAGCTATGACAACTATTTTCCACGACATGATACACTAAGAGATAGAAGTGTACGTGGATGAGGTTATCATAAAATCCAAAAGGAGTACGGATCACATAGCGGATCTGAGGAAATTGTTCGTTCCACTTCGAAAATATAACTTGAAACTGAATCCTGCAAAGTGTGCTTTCGGAGTCACTGTCGGGAAATTGTTGGGATCCATCATCAATCGCAAAGGAATTTAGTTAGACCCATCAAAAATTAAAGCAATCCAAGACTTGCCACCTCCGAAGAATAAGAAAGTTGTGTTGAGCTTTTTAGGGCATCTTAATTACATCAGTCTCTTCATAGCAAAATCAATCGTGATATGTGATCCGATCTTCATGATGCTGAGGAAAGATGCTGCAACAAGATAGACTGAAAAATGCCAGAAAGCATTCGACAAAATTAAGGAGTATTTATCTAAACCACCCATTTTGGTCCTACCAGAACCATGAAGACCATTGTTGCTTTATTTGTCCATATTTGATGGAGCTTTTGGTTGCGTTCTGGGATAGCATGAGGAGACTGGAAGAAAAGAGCAGGCGATAAATTATTTGAGCAAGAAATTCACACCCTACGAAGCCTGGTACTCTTTGCTGGAACATACATTCTGTGCTTTGACATGGACAGCTCAGAAGTTGAGGCATTATTTCTGTGCACACACTACATATCTCATATCAAGGATGGACCCGCTAAAATACATATTTCAGAAACCCATGCCTACAGGTAAACTAGCAAAGTTGCAAATATTGCTGAGTGAGTTCGACATCGTCTATGTATCTCAAAAGGCAATCAAAGGGCAAGCATTGGCGGATCATCTTGCGGAAACTCCCGTAGACAAAAAATACGAACCATTGAAAACATATTTTCCCGATAAGGAGGTGTCGTTCGTGGGAGAAGATATCACCGAAGCATATGATAGTTGGAGAATGTTCTTCGACGGAGCAGCAAACTTCAAAGGAGTAGGTATTAGAGTTGTCTTGGTATCATAGACTGGCCAACACTATCTGGTATCCACAAAACTCAGGTTTCCACGCACCAACCATTTGGCAGAGTATGAGGCTTGAATCGTGGGACTTAGGTTAGCCATTAACATGAGTGTTCAGGAGTTATTGGTAATTGGAGCTTCCTATCTGTTGGTGCATTAGGTTTTAGGAGAATGGGCTACAAAAAACACCAAAATATTGCCATATTTGCACTGTGTACAAGAGTTGATCAAAAGGTTCACAAAGATAGAATTCAAACATGTTCCGAGAATTCAAAATGAGTTCGCATATGCATTGGCCACTCTATATTCCATTATACAACACCCAGACAAGAACTTCATCGATCTTGTCCCAATAGAAATTCATAAATAGCCAACTTATTGTGCTCATGTTGAAGAAGCGAGCGATGGAAATCTGTGGTTCCACGACATCAAGGAATATTTGGCAAAAGGAGAATATCCAGAGCACTCTACCCATACTCAGAAGTGCATGCTTCAAAGATTAGCGAATCATTTCTTTCAAAGCGGAGGAATGTTTTATAAAAGAACTCATGACTTGGGGTTACTACGGTACGTCGATGCCAAGGAAGCATCCAGATTGCTCGAGGAAATACATGTCGGAACTTGCGGACCGCACACGAATGGCTTTGTCTTAGCCAAGAAAATACTAAGAGCAGGGTATTTCTGGATGACTATGGAAACTAACTGCATCAAGTATGTTCAACAATGTCACCAATGCCAGATACATGTTGATATGATACGAGTGCCCCAACTTGCCTCACACAACATATCAATCCGCAATCTAGAAGTTCAATGGGGCAATATATCAAGCTCTAAATTTTTGACCTAAGGGTGTACTAACAAGTGACATGGTGGTAAACCCAAAGGGTGGTAACAGTATGGGGCATGCTATGGCGGTAAGCACAAGAAGTGGAACAGGCAGTAATGCACCCACCTCAAGTGGAAGGTGTCTTGCTGATGATGATAATGTAATGAAAGAAGAATAGATCCCAAATAATGTTTCTCAACCAAATGAGGAGGTTCGGTTTGATATATATGATAGTGTGGAAGAGACTCAAGAGGAGGTGAACCCGTCTAGGGAACACATCATTGACATACCGTAGATAGTAGTTCGAAAGTGAAGGGCATCATTGCCTAATTTTCCACCTCCATACCATCAAAGACTTGCCAAGTAAAATGGTGAGAATCAATTTAAGTTCATTCAAGTGATGATGAGTCTTTCAATAAATGTGTCATTTGTAGAAGGTTTGGAACAAATGCCTAGTTATGCAAATTTTATGAAAGATCTTGTGACAAAGAAGAGGTCGATGAATTTTGTGATTATCAAAGTCACTCATCAAGTGAGAGCGATTGTTCATTCAATGGCTCCTAAGTTGGAGGATCCCGGTGCTTTTACGATTTCTTGTACAATTGGAAGTGTCGAGTTTGGTAAAGCTACTTGTGATCTTGGGGCAAGTATAAATTTGATGCCCTATCCAGTTTACAAGACTTTGTGGATTCGACAACCAATACCCACTTCTATGAGATTGCAAATGGCCGATCGTAGCATGAAAAGGCCGTTGGGTGTGATTGAAGATGTTTTGGTCCGGGATGATAAATTCATTCTTTTGGCAGACTTTGTCATTCAAGATTGTGAAGGTGATTATAAAGTTGTTACATTTTTAGTTTTCGTACGTTAAAGTTTCGTCGTAAGTTAATTGACGTGGACTCGGGAATGAGGTTATTTTTGAGGTTATAAGCATTTGTGCCATTTATAACATGCAATAAGTAAGTGCCATGAAAGTTAAAGGGTAAACGAATCAACAAAAATGTGTTTCGTTGAAGGTTGTCAATTTGGGATAAAATATGGTCCGAGCTATAATACCCGATATTTATGGACTAGTGCCATACAAGGTACCACATGACCATAATTGTAAGGTGTATAAGGTATGTTAAAAGTGAGTAGTATTTTAAGTAATTTGGGATAATACTTAATTATGTGGGCAATAGGTTAATTATTGGATTAGTGGGGGATTAACAAGTTAATTAAGGAAATGGGTGGATAATTATTGGTGGGAAAGCTCTCCCCCCCAAACGCAGAAACTTATTCCCCATTTGTGACTCTTTACTTACATTACAAGGTGGCACATTTAGAGGGACTTTTGGCTAAGTCACCACCTATGTGGGACCCACACCCACTAAGGTAAATATATCTCAAAATTTATAAAGAGAGATATATTTAATATTCATAGCAATGTAAATTGCTCCAGAAAACTCATACAAAATGATAGCAACGTGATTTGCTATAAAATGCATACAAGCCTACGCAGCAATGTGAGAATTGCGATTCTAAGGGAGTACCGTGCAATCTTTCTCAAGAATATCATATGGATTTTTCCCTATTTTGATCTCGCCGTTACGTGTTTCGTCGCGATTAACAGGTGTTAGAGGGATTGTCAAGAGAATCGGCTTAGGTATGTTAAGGTTATCCTTTCTCTCCTTTTGGCATGATTCATATGATATAAACGAAATGAGCAAATCCACAACTTTCATAAATGACTCTATTGATGCCTATGTTTTTGATTTCCCATGTGAATTATTATACTATCTTCTGTTCATGGGTCTCGGAAAAATACGTAGTTGATAAAGTTTATCCGAGAGGCATATTGATCTTATGACATTCCGAGAAATCTTATTAACGTACTTCTTATGCATTTCATTCATTTATACATGTACATTAACCCATGACCAGATGGCGTTATATACACGTATATTATATGTATATGGGATATGGGAAAAGGTTATGGTGTTATATACGCACCACCACCTGATCAGATGGTATATGTTGATGATTTTGCCCATAGTGGCCGAGATGATATGATGGGATGCCCTCAGAGGCTTGATGATGTTATGTAGACCTATACCTATGCATGATACAACATTTATACACACGTGCATGACATTATAAATGTTTCAAGATTTACAAATTTATTTAGACTCACAGGTGGAATTCTTTACTCCATGTTTCATATATGCCTTTATGTACTGCTTTTCATGCCTTACATACTTGGTACTTTATTTGTACTGACGTCCCTTTGCCTGGGGATGCTGTATTTCATGCCCGCATGTATAGGTACACAAGCTGACGGTCTCTATCTTTATGATCTTTAATCAGCAATAGTTGATGTGCTCCACTTAATCCGGAGCTATTACTAGTTTTGGTACGCTATTTTGATATGTAGATATGGGTACAACGGGGCCCAGTCCTATCCTTTATATAGTTGTATACTCTATTAGAGGTCTGTAGATAGTGATGTATAGTTGGATAGTATGTGGCCTTGTCGGCTTCCAGTTTTGGATATATAGTTGTCTATAGCAGCCTTGTCGGCTCGCCCTACCGTATTCCGCATGTATATGTCATTTGGACATGTTTTTCTCACATATGTTATGCACGTAATTCAGCAGTTTATTGACAGATGTTATTCATGACCTACCCTTAATTCATTTTTATATCTTGACACATGTTTAGCGGAGTTCGACAAGTAGGACTCGGGCACTCATCATAGCCCATCGGTTTGGGTCGTGACAGAAGTGACAATTATTCTTGGAAGATCTTTCCTTGCTACGGGTAAGGCTCTTTGTGCTGTTGAAGCCAGATAACTCACTTTTCGGGTTTGTGATGAAAAGGTTGTATTATATGTGTATATGTCCATGCGGCAACCAAATAGAAATGAGGTGTGTTCTCTTGTGGATTTGGTGACTGATCAGGGATTCATTAGGCCCGGTATCTTGCACTGTGGTGCAACAGTACTATTTGTAAAGAAGAAAGATTGCTCTATGCGGTTGTGTAGAGATTATTGGTTGTTGAACAAGGCCACTATAAAAAACAAATATCTGTTGCCAAGAATTGATGATTTATTCGATCAGTTTCAGGGTGTCAGGGTGTTTTCAAAGATTTATTTGAGGTCTGGTTACCATCAGTTGAAGATTAGGGCATCCGTTGTCCCTAAGACAGCTTTTCGGACTTGGTATGGACATTACGAATTTCTAGTGATGTCATTTGGGCTGACAAATGCCCCAACAACATTTATGGATTTGATGAACCAGATGTTCAAACCCTATTTCGATTCTTTTATGATTGTATTCATTGACCATATCTTGATTTACTCCAGAGGATTGTCAAGAAAATCGACTCAGGGATTGTGTTAGAGGGATTATCAAGAAAATCGACTCAGGTATGTTAAGGCTATCCCTTCTTTCTTTTTTGCATGATCCAAATAATACAAATGAAACGAGCAAAATACGTAGCTTTCATAAATACTTTATTCATAGAAATACTAGGGGTGTATATATTCTTGATTCCCCGTGTGGATTATTATTCTATCATCTGTTCATGGGTCTCAGAAAAATACGTATTTGATAAAGTTATCC